>VZSC01002805.1:26853-131408 GCA_013398225.1 Steatornis caripensis | reverse complement strand
GGGGGGGGGGGGATAAAAAAAGAGAAGAGTATGAGAATGTCCTTCACTGGCACTGGAGGTGTCAAGACCCTGGCTGTCAGAGCTGTGCATCTGTGGGGAAGATTAATTACTCTGCTCAGAGGAAATCCAAATAAAATAGAAGAGAATAAATAACAAGTGGCTGTGTGGGTGATGAGGGGAAGGCTGTGGAAGGAGCAAGGGAGTGTGACGGGACAGAAGTAGGTATTCCTCAGTCTCAGAAGTGTTTAAGTTCCCCATGGAGGAGCAAGTTAGCGTATGAAAGCTGTCTAGATTTAGTCCTGTGGTCTCGAAGTGATGCGACTGTGTGTATTGGTCTGTGAGCATGCTTATAAAGCGCTGGTATTACTAAGACGCAAACACTGTGTGTTTTTATCTTAGCTTCCCTGGGAAAGCATCCACCATAGAGAAGCCTTTTGTTTTCAGCTTCTCACCACATAGCTTGCTTCATCCTCAAGGTGTCTTGAATTGCTTTTCAAATTGATGCACTGGTTGTTCTTAGGAAACTTCAGTGCCCGGTTTTATGTCAGGCTGTGGCACATAATTCAGCTCGGAGGCAGGCTTGGTTCTGCGGTGGGTATGAAATGATTTGAACTTTGCTGTGGATGGTGGGATTGGACTTGCTTGCGCCACAGGTGAAGCTGGACCTTGGACCTGGCTTTTCTGAGAGAATCAGGGCATTATTACTGACTTTAGCTTTTAAGACGATCCTCTGGTTTTTCACTTCTTCCAGGGAGCCATTACGTGACAGTTTGCAGCTTAATTTGAGCCGACTTCACACCACGAGAACCCAGCTGAGTATCTTACCACAACAGCTCACGGTGTGAAACTCCATATATTTGAACTAATATGAATCGGGCAAGGAGAGGGGCTTGTTACCATGGATGACGGATGAGGGCAAAGCCATTTAAATAAGTGTTTGTGAAGAACTTTGAACCTGGGTGCACTTAGACTGCGTGCTCCTGAGCCAGAGGATTTACATGGGCCTTTTTTGGGGGGAAAACCATTAAAATAAAATTAAAAAAAAAAGCTCTGCACTTACAGTAGGAGTCAGAGTTATGAATATCTCAGTCCAGCTGCTTCAATCCTCATAGGAGTAATTTTGAAGTGGGAAATCCCATTAAATCATAATAGGGCTCTTAAGCAGTTCCCTCTGATGAATTTGCGGCACTCTGCAAGTCCCGTAATTCCCAATATACAGATGAGGAAACTGAGGTTAAGTGACTTAGCCAAGGTCATGTAGCAAATCAATAACCACTCCGGCCCGTGCAGGCAGCCCCTCTCTCATTGACTTCGAGCGGCTCTGGCTTCAGCGAGCACGCTGTCAGCGCTTGCCAAATGAAAATAATCATCCCTGCCACTGTCCCAGTCCCGGCGATGGAAAACCAGGGTCTGAAATGTTGAAGTGTGTTGCTAAGCCGGTACATCTGTTCCCAGGCATAGCCGGGGTGTGGGAGCGCGGTCATGGGGTTTCTTCTTCCCTGCACGTACCTGGAGGCTTCTCCCAATTCCTGCTCCTACTTCTCCCTGCAGCAGCCGGGCTCATAGCACGGAGACCGCTGGCAGAAACCCCCGCGTCGTCACATCTTGCTCCTCCGCATGGGTGAGAAAGTCTCGAGGGGAAGGCGGGTGCACCTTATGCTGGGCTGTCATGGCTCTGCTGCCTTTGCAGCTCTAACGGAGGTCACGTCGTCTCAGGTGAGGCTTGGCCATGCAGGCTGAGGTGTTTGGTGGTCCCCCCCCCAACCAGAGCAATGCTGCTTAACTGTCCGAGACAGACGGGTCTTGTCGTGTTCTCAGGATCCTCAAACACAGAGACTCGGCAGTCTCCTCGTCCCCCTGCTGTCCCAGTTTATCCCAGTGCCCTCTACCATCTGTCACAGCATCATTGCTTTCCTGTGGCATGGCAGGCAGCAGTCTGAATCCCATGCGCACCATCTGTGCGAGGTGCTCTGGTGGCACTCCACAGCGCGTGTCTTGTCGTCTGCAGCACTTGCCCGAGAACGCAGCGAGAGCATCTCTCTTGCAGGTCGTGTGATGTTGGGGCAGGAGCATCTTTCCCATGGTGGCAGGAAATTGCCACGTGTGAGACCTGTTGGCTGTGATGAGGGCGAGCGCCTTTGCCAGCATCTGTGGGAGGTTTGTCAACCTGTTGTTCTTTCTCGCTTCCCGCTGCTTGAGCCTCACTGCCTGTGTTTCAGCTTCCACTCGCTGTTTTTGTCTTGGGTTCTTGGAGGTGAATGTATTAGCAGTTTGGGGGTGTTTCAGGTGTGGGGATTTGTGTGGTTTTCTAAGCTTGCTTCCCATGGGTGGCTGCTCCCGAGGAGAAGGGTTTTTTTTCCTCAGGATCAGTCAGACCGTAACTCTGGGACTCTCAGGTTGCTTCTTGCAGTAGTGCTGATGTTCACCTATGCGTTGTCTTTGTCTCTTGTTACTCTTCCCCGTGCTGCTAGCTGGAGTCACGCGGGGGTGAGAGATGCTGGATGTAGACACCTAGCATGGCCCAAGCGGGAGTGTTTCTCTATCTGGCAGTGACTTGCTTCCCTGTTCTTTTTCTGCAGCTCTTCTTTAGCTAGCTCATAGCCGTTTGAATTACTGATTCTGCCCTTGCTGTTACTGCGGCCTGGCGCTAACAATCTGGCTCTGTTTCCTTTCCCAGGTAAATGGTACAAAAGCACAGCAAGAAAACTGGAGCCCGCTGCCTGAATGAGCATGTGTTGGGATTAGCCTGCTGCCAAATGGCTTCTCTGTGTTTTCTGTAGCGCTTCCTGCAGTCCTATCGGACGGTTCTTCGGAAGGCTGAGGAGGAGATGCCAATGATAAGGTGTTGCTCTTGATGCCAGGCTCCTTGCTGCTTTGTTGTAAGGTCTCTCAAGGATGGCGTGTATTTCATGTACGTTTGTCTCTGCTTTCTCATCAGCATTTCCACATGTGTTTCACGCTTACCAGACCTCTGACACCCCTGGTGCTGTTCGACTCAACCTGCAGAAAAGGAGCTCTCGGGAATGCTGCAGGTAGAGTCGGGGGCAGGAGGAAGATCAGTGGCCTCTGGCACTATCTATCACAGCTTTATGGCACCCTTGGCTTTCTAGCTACTCCAGAAAGGCCCCGACCTAATCCGCAGAGGCCCTCTGTATCACGGCCCCGGTGCTGTGCCTACATTGCCAGCACCAAGCTCCTTGCTCAGCCTTTCTCTGCAGCTCGGCAGCGGAGGAGGCAGCGTGGCACTGGCTCTCGTGTCTGCCTATCCTCGTGGGATGACGGATGGGAGATCCTGCAGAGGAAAGCTTGGTCTTGTACAGCTCCTGGAGGCTATCCAAGCCCAGCTTTGAAGACGGCAAAGTGGCTAGCTTGTTTTGGTGCTTTTCATGTCTTTGAGCAGTTTTCTGAATTTATTTTGGGGTGAAGATCTCAGCACCCCAGCTGATGCTGGGAGAATGCTCTGCGCGAGAAGCGTCCCTGAAGACAACCCTCCCTTCAGCAGCGCATGGCAAAGCACCAACATTTCAGATTCAGTGGGAGGCACAGGAGATATTTTGGACCTCAAACTGTTGCTTTAAAAAAAACCTACTCAGCGGTGGTTTGAGGTTTCCTTCTTGAAGCCTTACCGACTTTGAATATATATCGCGTCTCCTTCTGTATGCGGGCTCTACAGCAAGACAGACTTGTTCCAGGGATTATTATGACCGCAGGTATTAGCTGTTCCTTTTCTATAAGGGATGACTCGGGCCCCCATTCCTTGCCATCGTGTGGTTTGATTTCACCTTCATTCGTGTCATGGCATTTCTGAAAAAGCTGCTTGTTTTATATAGCAGCTGTGTTGTCTTAATGCATCTGTAATGTGTGTTTTGTCCGGGCACTGCCTTTGGGGGACAGCAGGACTAGGAAGACGTTTTATTAGATCGTTCGCAGGTCCTAATCATCTCTGAGTCTCTCTAGTACCTTTGAATGTCAGCTGTGCTGCTTTCGCTTTGTGGGATGGGGTTGTAACCTGAAGATGGGAAATTGCTTGTGTGTGATCCTCTATCTGTTTCATCTCGGTTTTAGCTTTCCCCTCCGGGCAGTTTCCAGCCGTCAGAGAGGAGCTAGTCCTTGTGCGCTAGATCTTAAACCATGTGCGGGGAGTTCAAACGCAGCAGCATCAGAGAGGATCCTAACCACTTGGAGCATTGTTTGTGCAACTTGCTGGTGGCCCTGGAGATCTTCCCCCGCAGGCTGGATCCCAGGGAGCGTTCCTGACCCCGCACCTCTGACTGCCAGTTTCGGAATTACGGTAAGGCTGTTGCTTCGCTGGCTCCAAAGTGTATGTTTTGTGTGTATTCTGCTTCCAGAGCTAGACTTTACTTTTGCCAAAGGAATTGTTTCCTCAGTCACTTGTATTTGGGTGTGAGCTCTCTGACCAGGGGTGAATTTTCTCAGTCGCATGCAAATCTTCTAATTTTTTGCTAGACTCCTTTGCCTTGCACTTCATCCTGTGATGGGGACATTTCTGGATCAGAAATGTCTATTGCTTTCATAATGGTTCTCTTTTAGTGCAGTGTATTACGAGTATATATTGCTATTGTAATGTATTGCTGTATTGCTCTCCTCTCACCCGGTTCTGTTGTAGTGTACCTGAGAGCCATCCCACTCCTTCAAGTACTATTCGATGTTTTCTCTTGCAGAGGCGATGTGGGGACTGCGGAGGTGTCTCCCTCTTTCCCTTTCTTCTTGCACCTGTGTCTGCTGTACATTCATTTCCTGCAGTTTTGCATCGCAGCTTCATGGATAAAAGTTGTATTTTAGGCTCACGTAGTAGTTTCTGCACTGACTGTACCACTGAGTATTTTAGNCTTGCAGAGGCGATGTGGGGACTGCGGAGGTGTCTCCCTCTTTCCCTTTCTTCTTGCACCTGTGTCTGCTGTACATTCATTTCCTGCAGTTTTGCATCGCAGCTTCATGGATAAAAGTTGTATTTTAGGCTCACGTAGTAGTTTCTGCACTGACTGTACCGCTGAGTATTTTAGTCTCTGTAACTTCCCTTGGCATTCAGCTTATGGCTTGGCTTGTCTTCACAGTAATGTAACTGGTAGAGTCATTTTTATCTGGCTATATTTTGTTGCATCTTTGTTTCCTTCCTCGCAGAGTATTGGGGAGGTCTTTGCTGTCCAGCATGTTCACCGATGTTATGCTTCACCATCTCTTTGCCTGCTGCTTGTGAACTGCTGCTGGATGCAAACTGTATCCTCGGGCTGTTCCAGTCCGTGTTCATAGCAAGCACGTGCAATACCGCATTGTCCAAGCAGCTTCTTGCCCCTTTATTAGGCTGCTTTTCCTAATATTTGCAATGTTTGGTGTAACGCATAATGCACAGGGGTTGTTTTGTTCCTCAGTTAGTTCATACAAGTCTCTACGCAGGGAATTTCCTGCCGCTTTTCGCTTAATTGTGTTTATTTCAGTTGTTCTTAAATGCCACCTGAAGCTGGGCATCATGGAGCTGAACACGCACCGGGGTAGGCAACGGGCTTCGTTGACACAAGCGTGACCCCCAAAACAGGGGAGGAAGCCCCGGAGAAGCTGTTCATTGCATGGCTTGGAGCGGCAGCCTGTGTCTCGTTTCTCCCTCTGTGCTGGGTTGTGTCTTTGCTTGTGCAAAGACCCTGGCGCGTTTTCCCTGAGCTGTTGCCTGAGTCAGCTTTTCTGCTGCAGGCCCACGCGGTTCAGACTCCAGCTGTTCACGTGTCTTGGTGGCATTTTCTGGGTCCCCGCTTCGGGCTTTTGCACCCTTCGTGCCTGCAGTACACAAAGCAACGGTACCTCTTTTGAGATTTTTCCCTGTGGTGGGCTCGTCATGCTGTTTAGCGGCACGAAGGCGCGTTTAGCATCAGGTCTACGAGGGTAGAGGTGACGCTTTTTGCGTTTGAGGTTTACGTGCGTCAAAACCGGCTTTGTGGAGCCTATCCAATGGTTTTGTCCTCGGCTCGCTGCCGATGTGAGCAGAGGCTCTCACAACACAAAGCAGCCTTTCCCCACTGCAACTTCTCAGCGTGCTTGCTGTCGCTTTGTTTTCGCCTTTATCCGTCCCCTCCCGTAATTTCTTAGTTTTGCCACAGTGAACTGAAAAGCGTCCTGCTGCTGGACACAACCCCTTTCGAGGCCACCTGCTCAGGGACGGGGTTCGGGGCTCCTGCTCTACTAGCAGTTTCCCCTGTTTGTTTGTGTTTTCTTTCTTGCCACATTCGTACCTTTCCACTTTCATGTACCTGCGGAGCCGACTTGCTTCTGACACCGAGCTCAGTCTTCAAACACAAAAGAAGAGAGAGTCAGGACAGAAAGACATCTAGTCTTTCTTCTTCCTCCGTGCCTGCTGTTCTTGCTCGTCACGCACTTCCTGAGGGTAGAGTTCTCCAAGTTCCTAGTCATGACCCTTTATATAAGCATCACATAGTACTGTAACACTCCCTACGGGGAAGATATCTATTGTAGCAATCTGTGAAACAAAACCTGGATTGATCCTTCTCCCATTGCTCCCCAAAAAAGCGCTGCGTGCTGTTCCTCAAATGGAAAATCTGAAAGCCGCCATCAGAGGTTAGGTCGTTTTTTACACGACATCTTTACACTCAAGCAAAACTGAAAGCAAGGCATAATTTGAAACGGCTAAGCTAGCCGTTAGAGCAGAACCACACAAATAAAGTGCCTGGGATGATGTAGTTGAATACGCTGCAGTTAGAAAAATGACGGTGTACAAGGAACGAGGAAAACTAGACAGATGAATGTGAATTAGTAGCAGACTTTCAAGGCAGAAAAATCAAATAGAGAACATAGACCGTTGTATTCAAAGGAATCAGTTAAGAAGTACGTTAAATTATACCTCAGACAACGCAGCAAGTGCCTCCACCTCCAGGCAGAGTGGATAGAGCAGTGGCTTGGGACCTGGGAGACCCAGCTCCCAGTCGTGGCCTTGCTCAGATTGTGTGCGCGTTTGTGCATTAGCTGCTGTGCCTGTCAGATAGGGCAGGCACCTGACACAAAAGATGCTTTTTAAGATCCGCAGATGTGACTAGCTCCAAAAGAGCTAGCCGAAGGTGCCTTCTGTATGGACTGTCTTGGCACCTGTTGCCTTCCAGGGATATTGCTGCTGTCTGTTGTATGGGGATGGTTCTTCGCTTTTTTTTCCCCAGAAGGCAAAAGGCTATACAGGGTGTGAAATGGTTTTGCTGATGTTGAATTTTTACAAGTTCACTGTGCATGATTATATCCAAGAAACTGAGGCTGAAGAACTGTACTTCACATATAGTGGCTTTTTGCAGTCGTGAGAAAACGTTGAATGGCTTTGGACCTGCCTAGGAAAATCTGAGCAGGAGGAATTTGGAGGAAGCTCTTCCAGCTGGTATGGGCAAGAACAGCCCTTCAGGTGGACATCTTCCAGGCAGAGCTTCCCTTCGGTGCTTCTGCCTTTCCGCTCGTGTAGAGGAGACTGATCCCAACTGAGTCCTAACTAAGGATCGAATGCATGGTCACAGGTGAACCACTCTGTTCGAGTCCCACCTGGCCGATTCCCACAGCCCCGTACGTGAGGTTGAAGTGTCNAGCCCTTCAGGTGGACATCTTCCAGGCAGAGCTTCCCTTCGGTGCTTCTGCCTTTCCGCTCGTGTAGAGGAGACTGATCCCAACTGAATCCTAACTAAGGATCGAATGCATGGTCACAGGTGAACCACTCTGTTCGAGTCCCACCTGGCCGATTCCCACAGCCCCATACGTGAGGTTGAAGTGTCACTAGTTCTCGCAGACAGATACTGCATGAATGATAAGGAAAAGTACTCCATCCCTCTTGCTGAGAGTATGAACCAGCACACGCTTTACAAAAGGCAAAGTTGATCTGACTGTTCCCATAAGAACCATATTCTAATTCTTACGTTAGTGATATAAAATTGAAGGAAACGCGTTATCTGTTATCCCAAGTTTAGATGCATAAAGAAGTTGCTGGTCAGCAACTGATCTGAGCGTGGCAGTTGTGAGGTATGTCCTTCTAAATCAACTTGTGTCACATTTATTGTAGTCCGAGAGCAAGCACGTCGATGGTTACCGTGTGGGAGCTGGCACATAATAACTTGTTATCTGGGGGAAACGTCCTCTTCCATTGGAGTTCGACTGGATCCAGGCTTAACTAGCATAACTGCACACAAAGTTTGCTTTAATTATTTAATTTCTTGCACCAATCTCCAATAAAATGGGAGCTTGGGTACTTTTTTAATCGCTCATTAAAACCCTCACAATGAAATATAACTAATTAAATCAACAAAAAAGATTCCTTAAATTAGTGAGCATCAATATGAAAAGCTAGGGTGTGACAGTGTTGAGGGAGTCTTGACCAAATCCTGTCCAGATACGTTTACGTACAATGCCACTTGGAAGGCAATCTGTGTTGGGGTCTTGGGCGCACCAGCGGGCTCTGCAACCGCTCCTCTCCGAGCGGTCTGGCTGCCTGAGCGGGGTCTCGGCTCTGATTAGGCTATAGCTCTAGCCTTGCACAGACTGCTGTGCAGAAAGCTGTGGGATGCCTCGCTGCGGCCTCCCTTCCCATTTCAGAAGCTGCAGTCCAGATCAGACTCTTGTTCTTGAGCCGTGCTGCCTGGCCAGATACCCCCGTGACAGTAAAAGCAGGGAGCACTACAAACCGTGTCAGGATTTAAACAAGTTCTGCAGGAGCCTTTTCTGCTGAGTCTAAAAGGAGACAGCGTTCATCGGATTTCCCTACTGCTTTCAGCTGCCCTTCTGGTCCAGTTCCCCTAAGCTGAGTATTTGAGCTGGGAATGGATGGAGTGAGCTTCATCCTAATGAGAAACTTGCTAAATGGTCTTTTCCCTTGTTATTTTGAGACTTCGCCAAGCTTTCGTCTTGCTTGGTGATCTCTGACAGATCATAGAATCATAGAATGGTTCAGACGTGAATGAAGTCAGTGGGCTGAAAGGTAGCAGGCAGACACAGGGATAACGTGAGGTGGTGACCCAGAGCAAACGTGCTCGGGGCTTAGGTGCACGGGGAGAAAGATCTTTAGAGCTAATCTAGAGGTGAAAACCTCTAAATCTAAGCGGATGAGATATCGGTGGAAATCCAAGGTGCTCAGCATCTTGGTGGAGGTACACAGACCTCACAGTGCCAGTACAGGAGAGTCTGGTTTTGCTCGGTGCAAGAATGTGTTACTCCAAGTAGAGACCGGGAAAGATCACAGAGAGACAAACTCCCTTGGACACTGAATGGAGGACTTGGAGAAGAAACGGGGGCCAGTCTGGGAAATAGCTATGATGGCAGATGGGAAAAATAGCCAGTGAATTGTCCCACAGCTTTGATCTCTTTGTGACCATCCCAGCTCACGGTGCTCTGTGCAGCAGAGTTGCACACGGGCTCCTGGTCACGTTTTACCAGCTGCCTGGTTAGGAGATGCTCTTACACCGTTAGTCTCTGTGATGGATCTCGTGATTGCTACTTGCTGAATGCTATGCATGCTTCACGCTTTCCAGACAACTTTATTTTTGAAGGCATTTTAAATCTGTTTGGAGCCGCGTACGTTCCTAGCTGTCCCGACCATGCTTAGAGGGGGAAAAACCACGTCACCCTCCGCCGCAGTCAGTGGTGGTGTCTCTTTCGCTAACCTGACACTACTTGGTTTTTCCATAATCCTGGAGGACTCTTCTCCCCTTCACTCTTCAATAAATACTCTGGTTTTTACCAAGGGCTTTATTGTTGAAGTTGTTCGCTGTGTCCAGGGACTTTCACTTCACTTAGCAGCCTCCCGGATTTCAAGCTGCTATCACACCCATCACAACTTGCTTGCCGTGGAAGGTGTTACGGTGCCTCTTTGGTTGGCAGTCTTCGATGCAGCTCCATACAGCAGCTCTTAAGAAAACCTTTGCACATAATTTTCTTTGGGTTTGGGCTTGCTTTTTGTTTTTCTTGTCATTAACTTTGGTTTAAGCAATCACGAGTGCTCTGGCTGCTGTAAATTTTAGTTAAAATCTTCTCGAGTGGCTAGTGTTTTACAGTCATCTCTTTCAG
Organism: Steatornis caripensis; assembly: GCA_013398225.1. NCBI lineage: Eukaryota > Metazoa > Chordata > Aves > Caprimulgiformes > Steatornithidae > Steatornis > Steatornis caripensis. The sequence goes on along the minus strand of VZSC01002805.1, from coordinate 121,355 downwards.
CGGGTTTTTTTCTGGTCTCCAGGGATGTTTATAGATGTATTTCCTTTGTCTCTTCTAGCTATATTTTACTGTTTGGTCATTTGCTTTATGACAGTTTGCTGCTGGGTTTTGGAAGAGCTTTTCAGTGAATTAGCTTCAGAGTTAACACTGACCTGCTTCCTTGGCTTCAGCAGCTGCTCATACCCTGGCACGTCCCGACCTGGGTGCTAATGCTGCAATGAATTTTCTGGCAGTATTTTGCAGTCAATATTTTCGGCTGTTGCAGTATGTCATTCATTTCTGGTGCGAGCTCCCCTGTGATACCCTGAGCGTGAGATGAAACATGCTTCCACTCAAGCAGTCGGTCTGAGTCCTGTCGGGGAGGTTCCTGGGGGATGGAGAAGACCTCAGCCCATCGAGCTTGCCTGGGACAGCGCTTGCTGAGAACCGGAGTTCTCTGAGTTGTCCTAGGAGACTACTTCAGGATGATTTAGGAGGATGTGCTGTTCAGGATTTCTGTTTGGGCGTTATTTATTAGTTTTGTAGTATCTTCCAGGCTGCTTTCTTTAGTGTTGTGTTGATTCTCTGGGGACAAAGAAAACAAAGGAAGGAAAATGTTCGAGGAGTGATAAAACAGGACTATGACTAATATCTTCTCTCTCTCTGCAGTGTTTTTTCACAGATCAAAAATCAATTAAGGGTGAATTTCACTGGGAACTCTTTAAACAATGTAATATTTCATTAGAGATTATTGCAGACTCTTTCACATTTGCAGCCCAGGTGTAAATTACAAAATTAGCCTGATTCTTTTAATAATTTCCTCAGAGGTAACATTACTTCAGGCACCCTGTGTTTAGTGTAAGCTGTGCAGCTGCTGTTGGAAAAGGTGTATTTAGTGTCTTCCCCCGCACCCTGATAGAGACACAAGACTGAAGTTTCTGAGTGTCATGGCAGCCTGGCTGGGTGCAGGGTTGCGGACTGGAAGGAGATGATAATTGAAGAAAATAAGAATCCGATGTTACAGAAGAGCTAGACAAGGACTTTGAGATGAGTGGATTTGGGTTTTTTCCAATCACTTCTTGAGCTGTCTGTTACTAGCACAAGCCTCTAACTCTGTGAAACGTCCCCGTTTCTATAACTTGCCATCTCCTTCTGTGGTTCCCGGACCTGTCCCGCCTGCTGCTGAATCCAATAACACTGAGACGGGAGAACTCTGGCAGTGCCAGTGCGTTTTCACTGGCATCTGGACTCCTAACTGCCTTGGGTCTTCTGGACATGGCTCTTCCTCCAAAATGTTCCCTTCCTGAAGGCATAAAGAGCTGAGCAGCGTGGCTTCCTCTGCTCCACTGCGAACTGCCCCTTTCAATTATTAGTCCTCCCCAGAACTTGCCCTTTTCAGTATCCATTTGCGATGTGGTACATCTTTCCTTATTCACAGCCTGGTTATTGATTCTTATTTGGGTATCATCTGTCTTACTGAGACTCAGGGACTCAAGATTTGGAGGGAGAGGTAGCATCTTTTATTAGTTCAAGTGTGATATATTTGCATGGGGGTGAAACAAGTGAGCTTTCGGGATGCACAAGGGCCACTTCAGGTTCCTTCACAGGCTCGATGTAGGGCGTTTGCACATCCAGAAGGCTGACTGCTTTCCCCACCTGAGCAGGTGCCTTACTTGAAGATGTTACCTTTCCCTGTAAAATTCACCTTCCTCTTCTCCTAACACCGTCACAGCTACAACAGCCCAACTACAGAAGCTCAGCCTGCTCCTCCTAATACTCTCCTCCCTCTCACTTGAAGTCAGTAGGACCTGGATTAGAGTCCTAAAAGCAACCTAGACAACCATATACATCTGTGTTCATCTCACTCTACCTCCCTTTTTTTTTTCATTTCTTGTCTCCTGACATCAGCTGATTGCTGTGCATTTTTTTCTTTCTGCGTAGCTTAGCTTGGTCAGGTCAATACCTGGCACTGCAGGGAGGACCCAGTAAAGGCAGTATCTAAAAAAAACGGCTGCAGAAACCCACTGGCCATAATTGCTTTCCTAGAGAACAGTAAGAAGAGGCAAGCTGTTATGACACTTTCCTTGAGTACTCTCTTGGGCTCTAATTATTTTCAGCTCAGGATATTTTCTGTGTCTGGTAAGACTCATCTGTCTAATAATCCTGGCTGGATCTCCCTTCTAAGTGCTTGCCCGGCCTTGCCTTGAACCCCTGTGAACTGTCTGCGCCCACATCTTCTTACAAGCATCTACTGCCTGTTACATGACGAACGATCTCCTTTCATTTGCTGTGGACCTGTTTGATTGCTTTCCTCTGATACTGCTAGTTCTTGCGTTGGGCAAGACGGTTAAGAAGTAATCCCGACCCACCCCTCCAGTGTACTCCAGATTTTGTAGACCTCTGTTAAATCCTCCTTACCTGCCTCTTTTCTAGGCTGAATCATCCCAACACTTTTTTTAATGTTTTTTATGAAGAAGCTGTTCCAGACCTTACATCAAGATTTGCTGTTCTGTGAACCTTCCCTTGCTGCATTCCTTCTGCTTTCCACTGCCGTGGCTATGCGGTGACACTATCCATGTAGTTTAACTGGCTGCTAAAAAGAGTTTTGGGGCACTTTGTGTTGCTGGACTGACCAGAATCAGCTACACGTTTTGGAGAAGCTGGCCCTTATTTGCAAAGGTGAACCTTTTCAGCAAAATGGCGATTATTATGAATCCTGAAAGAGGATTCTCTGCAGCTTCCAATTGCAATTCTGGCTGCATCCAATTTGAATGGCATTTTCTATTTAGGGAACATTTGAAAATGCATTTTGGGAGGTGTCTTTCATTTCATTTATGGTGGCTAACATTATTTCTAATGCTAAAGGAAATTAAAAAGTGCTTCCTGCTTAGAATCAATTAGTTTTAATGAAAAAAAAAAAAAGTTGCTGCATGCTGGCCGCATGGCAGCTTCACTGTAGAGAGATGAACCCAAAGCATCTGGATGCAGTGCCAGGCTGGTGTGCCTATGCTGCTTTGTAAGTCCAACTGCACCCAGAATGACTCGGCATAGCTTCATCGGCCTTTGAAACGGGAGACGCAAGTGATCAAGCAGCAAATCAAGATGGGTCTGCTCCGAGAAATCTTCTAAAAATACTCAATACGTCTGATGTGTACACAGATAGTTTAGCTCAGATGGGCTGATTAGATCCTGTGCCGTTTATTCTCTTCACCTGTTGGAAGTCCAGCAAAGTGCAAGGGGTAAAGGCTCGTGAGAATTTGGTTTTGTGAGCTGTGGTTTCAGGATCTGGGACCTTCTGGTTAACCCAGTCGCATGCATTTGATTCATATCAGATGCAGGCATGTGGTTTTGCCTCTGTTGAATTATCCAGATCTCATGACGCAGGGTTTATATTGGCCAAAGGAGAGGAGTTGACCTGGCATAAAGCCTGCCATGATATGGTCCGAGCAAATTTGAGCCACCAGCGAGAGCCAGTCAGTACCTTTCGTCCCACACACAAGGGGCGCTAGAACAGGATTCACAGTACCATAAAATGATGCCTGCGAGTGCTTTCTTGTGCTTGCGTTTGTATTTACACCTTTCTATTGGGCACACGCACGAGTAGATAAAAAAAGCAGTCTACTGGAATCTAGCATTAAGTCAAGTGAGTATTGGATTTTTTCAAGGGTTCTGCTAAAAAGCAGGTTGTTATTTGTTAGTCTAGAGCCCTTTTGTTCAGCCTCATATGTTTTTATTCCCTTTATGGTATTTACTGAAAGAACAAGAAGAAAATAACTCAAGATGGTATCGTGCAAAAATTACACGTTCAGAATGAGAGCGCTACATTTTGGCGTTTCCTCAAACATGAGTGTGATACGTTGCCCCCTTTTAAGTCAAGTATCAGTTTAGAAGGATAGAAAGTAAAAGAAATCCCACTGCAAGAAAGCACTACACAGCACAATTTTCCTCCTCTGTTTGTGGGGAGAAGTGGCAAGGGCAGATCAGGACGGGAAAATGCTAGAGAAGGGACCGTGTGTGGCAGATGTCAGTCACGTTGTTTGACGCTCAAACGGCACTCACATGGCATCGGTGAGGAGATGTAGAAACATAAACAGAACCTTAAATAATTAACCATAATTGAACATACTCATCCAATCCAGTTTTACCAGCTTATGCAGCAGCAGTTCTTTTATTTTCTCTTCTTCCTTTTGTTTGTTTCTTTCTTTTAAGGTATATATTAATAACGAGTCTAGTAAAGCATTTTATTTAATCTCTGGGAAATATTCCTAACTTGTTTTGTAGTTCAGAATCCCGAAAGTTGCTTGTCTGGGAAACTCCAGAAACCCTTGAATTTATTTGAACTGTATGTCCTGGAGCCTTGCCTTAATTTGGATAGTGTATTTAAGCTGAGGGGAGACTGAATAAGCAGGCTTGGCCATGTGTTTTGTACAATGGGGTTTGCAGGCAGAGATTTAATAAGGGAGATTCATTATGTTTTGTTCAATGGTACTGTTATCCACGCGCCACTTTTCAAACCTGCATTCTTCCTGAAAGCATCTCGGTGTACTTGTAGGCTTGTCTTGCGTTTTGATTTTTGCTTGAAACTGTAAGGCAGAGTTGGGGTTATTTATGATATTTAACTCTGACCATAGCATNAACCTGCATTCTTCCTGAAAGCATCTCGGTGTACTTGTAGGCTTGTCTTGCGTTTTGATTTTTGCTTGAAACTATAAGGCAGAATTGGGGTTATTTGTGATGTTTAACTCTGACCATAGCACTCATTTGTTGTCTTGACTTGTTCAGGGGTTTTTGCGCGCCACCTCATTAGTGAATCTTCTGGATTTCTAGATGAGAGCGCACCGCTCTTTTTAAGGATCTCTTTTAGGCAGCTAAAGGTATCTATAAAGCATTTAACTGGGCATATGCACACGAACCAAGATTAAGCTCCTTTTCTCCCCAAACAGAGCAAAGAATAAGCTAAAGCCTTCACAAGTGTAGCTATGTGTGGTTAAAACAAGCTCACACCTAGAGCTTGTCGTGGTAATAAAGAAGATTTAATCAGATAGTGCATTAGGCTGCATTGTCCTAGTCCCGACATCGCAACTTGAGAAAGGAGAGAGCCCTTGGTCCGGGCTGCCCAGCAGTAGCGCTTCCCACGACGGGCCGAGCAACGCGGTGTGCAGCAGCCACCGGCACCCAGGAGCAGGAATGCCCTGCTCAGCCCTGAGGGACACCGTTTGCTTCTCTGTTCAGGCCTTCCTTCCCTCTCGCTTGTTTAAACGTTGATAATCTCTTTGGTACAGTGAGTATTTGTTGTTGGACTTAGCTGTAAAGCTCCTGCAAAGCTCAGGGTGAAGGCAGGGAGCAGCTGGCAAGACGTTCCTCTAATGGATTCGGTTAGCCCTCCCTGCCTCATGTTCTTGTCCCCACTCACCTCTTTATTTTGCTTACTTTCTCTTCACTGCCATCTCTTTGCTCTCTTTATTCCACTTCCTTCTCACTCTCTGTTCCCGACACCTGCCGCTCGGATTGCAGAGTCCCCATCTGCCCATAACGCATGACCCCGATGGGGTACGTCCCTGCCCAGAAGCAGGGAAGGCTTGGTACTAGGTAGGACGGATGCAACCGGCAAAATACGAGTAATTTTTAATTTCAGGCCTCTGATAGTCAAAATGGTTGACAAATTCCATTTCTGCTCCTCATTCTTTTTAAGTGAAGGAGAAAAGTGAGGTTGTGGAGGGTCAGGCTGAGCTTGTCCGGCCGTTGTGCCGTGCTTCACCCACGGCCTTTGTAGGGAGGTCCTCGGAACATAAAAGCACGTGGCTTGTGTGAGTCCTGCCTTGTGTGAGTCCTGCCTTGTGTTGCAAATTCATGGCACCTCGTGGCACGTGCCTTTCTCCAAGCAGGACCCGGGCGACACAAGCCCGTGAGGGATGAGCCGGAGCAGAAGCCTGCTCCGATGCTGCATAGTCACGCCAACTTGAGTCAAGATATTTGCCACCTTTCCCAGCTCTAGTCATGTGGCAACATTAAATACGACCACAGGCAGCTATCTAAAAGATTTAAGCACATCAGGCTTTTCCCAGCCATGCAGGTGAATGAAATCTTGCCTCCCTCTCCAGCTCTCCATAGAGACCAGCTCCCTGCTGCCCGGGTTGCCAGCCAGCCACACGCTAATTGGGGCTGTCATCAAAAGAAATGAGTTTCCAGGCGAGCTGAGTTCAAGCAGGTCTGGATCTGAAGTGTGCAGCTGCCCATTCCCTTTTGTCCCCCTTCCCCTCCTGCCTTTCCTTTTTCTTCTCTCGCCCCTGTTTCTTTTCCTTTTTTTAAAAAAAATGCTTTGTTTTGAGGTCGTGAATGTAAATGTGCTCCCCTGAACAGGAGGGGTAAAGCTCAGTACCCAAGTAACTTTAGAGGCACGCAGGCAGGGCACGGCAGCGCGGGGCTCTGCTGCTTGAGGGGAGGGTGCGATGTGGGTGTTGGGAAACGTGGGTGGGCATGATGTTTCTTGGCATGGAGCATCTCCTGCCCGCAGCCAGCCCTCTAGAGAAGGCTGGGAAGGAGAGGAAGCCTGATGCAATTAACATCTCTTCCAGCCCGTGTCTCGGCATCCCTCTGCATAGCCTCTGACTGCTCACTTGAAGACAATCTCTGACGCTGTGCCCCGAACAGGGTGGGTTGCTTCCATTTGACCGCTCCCATTGGTCCCCGGAGGCATCAAACCTTTGCACGGAGCGTTTGTACCATCTCGGTATTTTTTTCAGCACTTCATCTCACGTTGTTGGGCTTTAAAAGCTGGGCTCTGCTGGCGCCCCAGCGTGACCAGGGCTGATTATTCTTCTTTCGGACTCCCTTCTCGATGCAGAGCAAATGTAATTTTGTCCTCAGAGCATCACCAGTTTGGTAGCGCTCTTTACGCTCTCTGCTTCTCATTCTTCCAGGGCTATAGCAATGGCTGAAGTGTGATGGGGCCTTCTGCGTCATGCCCGTAAGATAGTCCATTTCCATTATATGAAAACACGGAGTGACCCACTTCCAAACGCCTGTTTCCTCTAGGTTTGTCTGGGACACAGGAGCTGTCTGTACCATGATGGTCTTAAGAGTTTAAACTGGTCAAAGACTCATCGGAGGTTGCAGATTCGGGCTACATCTCCATTATCTCTGCTGAGATACTCCTCATACCCTTTGGGTACCGAAGCCACCGCGTGCTGCTCTCGGTCCAGGTTTTCTGGGTGTACCACGCAGCCACACCAGTGCTGTCAGCACTGGCTGGGTTCACCAGATGATACATGTCCAGCTCTTAAAGGAGCTAAGTTGTCCCCTACTCTTAACGTCACCTGGCAGTTTGCTCCCCAGACCTTCTGGAGACCAAACATGATTCCCTGTGCGACTCGTCCAGCACAAAAGGTCAAGGGAGAGAGCGAGGAGAGGTACGACAGATGGAGAGACTACCCTGCGCTGCGAGAGGGCCGGCAATTCCTTATTGATTAGCTCAGGAGGTGATGCTCCAGCTTTTGCAAGCGGCGTTTGGCCGGGGTGGGGGGGCTCCGCTCCGGGGCAGATGCTGAGTGAGAAATTGTGTCGGGGGGCTGGGATTTTCTTGGTGAGGAAGGATGAGGAAGACAAGGGTAGATCACACCCTGGGCTTTGCTGTCTCTGAGGAAAATGTGACGCGTTTCACTTAGCCCGGCGCTGACAGCTGTTATTGAGCGAGAGGAGGCGAGGCGAAGCCAGGGCTGCCATCCTTGCTCCTGCGCCAGCACAAAGGCCAAGCCACCGGCAGTGAAGAAGAACACCAGCAGCTCAGAGCTGTAAGCGTTACCTTATTCTTGTGAGCGCTTTACCGCACACATCACCGAATTTATTGAGGGCTGGACTGGGGCAAACTGGAGACCATCTCCCTGACTCGCTTTCACAGGGAAGCAGAGCAGGGCTTCTCCCGCCACGGGGGTGTTTCCTCTGGCTAGCAAAATTCATGGTTTGGGGGGTCACGGAGCCAAATGCTACCAATGGGTTCCATAAAGGGCTGGGTGATTTTATGGCCAATAATAACATTTGTGGTTATACATGCGACAGTAAGATAAGGCTAATCAATTCTCATGCTTCAGGTCAGCAGCTGATTGCTGTAAGGGTCAGGAAGGAATTATTTCCTCGCCATTTACAGCTTTACTTAATTGGCCAGATGCATTAAGAGCCTTTTAATTATTTTTTTTACTCTTCTGTCCTCTGAAGCATATGGAGTTAAGCACTTCCAGAGACAATGCTCTGCACTGGCAGGGCATCGCTGCTCTTGTCTGGCAGGGCAAATCTTGCCTGCATTAACGATCCCTTTTAATGCTGAGATTTTTGCTGGAAGTTAGCAGGATGGTTTTTTTATTCTAGAAGCGGTTATTTCGTTAGTGCTTCCTGATAACTCATAGGAGAGTTCATTTTGTTCTTCAAAGCAAATGCTCTCTGTTTGAGCACCACGATCCTTAGATCAGATTTCTTTTTTTTTTTTTTTTCATTTTTGCAAAGTTCAGGAATTGCTGACCTTTTGATTGACTTTTGAGACAGAAATACATAAGATGTCTCCCCTGCTCGTGCGGGACAGCAACAGCATATGCTTCCCTACTCTGATTTGACACATTTCTTTTAGCAAGAAGGAAACTTCGGACAGGGAAGGTCCAGGCAAAGCCTGGCACCGCCACGTGTGTCCGACAAGCTTGCTGCTTCATTTGCTGTAGTCCCCCTGACGTTTAGCCACTTTTTGCTTCTTTTTCCGGCTTTTAGAAGCTCTCTTTGCACAACGACGTCTCCAGCGGGGCTACCCCCTTCCTGCCCAAGGACAGTGAACTTGGTGGTGAGAAAGGCTGCCTGGCCTCTCCTGCTCTGTCCTCACGCAGCGTTCGTGCTGGAGTAAACGTGAAGTGCCTAATGAGGAGATTAGAGTGATTAGAATAATGAGGCAGCGATGTGAACCGCTGTGTTTACCCCCGGGACTTCAACCAGGGTGACCACACAGGAGATCGGAGGTTGCGGCAAGGTAGGAAGGCAGGGGATGGGAGTGAGCACGGGGAGCTGCCGCCTGCGCTGTGATGCTGAGGTCTGAACCGAATCCGGGGTTAGGCTCCTCTTGAGGCAGTTCCTAACTTGTCCAAATAATGGTTTTCATCCTGGCTGCAGTGAAAGAAGCTCAGTTTATTCTTGGTCCTTAAAATTCCAGGCCACCCCAAGAGCAAGCGACGGCGGTCTCACTGGGTGTTGCAGGGAGTCGGACCCTTCCGGCCTTTCCGGACCCTCCATCTCCGTTCCACAACAAATGCTTCCTGAAAAATTTCATTCAGCCTATCTATGGAGAGAGAGAGGTCTGCTGAACCCTGCAAAAACTCTACATTGAGGGCAAAATCTGTATTTATTTTACTTACTAGAATCTCTGCCGCAGGATTTCACTTCCCAAAGTGGCTTGGTCGGGACGGAAAGGGTTGCAGGCAGCTCGAAGCGTACAACATTTTAACAAGCAGGAGAGCTTTACAAGGGCATTCTCCTGGCTGAAGGCAAGACCCCGCTGGGCTGCTATGCTCCAGCGCCTTGCGGAGGAGACGTGTCCTTCTGTCTCGGCTTCTGTCCCCTTGGTGTCCGAGCACATCAGGGCTTTTAAGTGCGTTTATTGTCGGGGAATGTCTCTGAGGGGGGTTGGTCCGTTTCCCCATGCTCACAGAAGGGGTTTTGGATTCAGAAGCGGAGCCTGGGACAGCAGTGGCGCTCGCAAGCTCGAGCCGTCGCCCTGAACTTGTCAGAGCTGCTGGGCTGTGTCGTGATCTGCGGCAGTCACACCTCTCCTTTTCAGCTATTGAGAGATAGCAATAAATTAATCGAGGATTATTAATTGGATTAATTGTAACATGTACACGAATCACCGCCTTCTTTCACAGTCCGTAATCGCTTGCCTTCCACAGCAGTGCTGGTCAATATTTTAGCCTTTTTTAATACCAAGGCGGCAGTACTATGGTTTGTGTGTTGGGCTTGGAATAGCATATAGCAAGAAATCATTACTGTCGTTGCTTTAATATAGATTAGGAAGAGTGGGGTACACCTGCTACGACCTGAACTTAGGAAAAATGCGCCAAGAAAATCGCAAATTAATTATTTCAGTTGTGGTTTGCTGAGCAGAGAGGGCTGTAGGGGTGCATTTTTTTGCTCTCCGGTCAAAACCTCCTGCAAAAAGCTCTGCTGGACCAGTCGGTGGGGACGTCCTGGCTGGGTTTCAACCATCGTAGCCTCAGTTCTGCCCCATTTTTGAATCTGATTTTCAAGTTACAGCTCCTTTCCCTCTCAGTAAAGCTGGCCAAATGGGAGTGGGGGGTGGGAGATTTACACCTGTTCTCCCAATTGGAAAAAAATCTGCTATCACCGATGAAATGTTGAACTTTAAAAATGCAACTCAGTTCTTCATTTTCGTATTGCATAACTGACTGTACGGATGGGAGAAGCAATATGACTAGTAATTGCAGACAAATTCTGTATTTCCTTTAATTGTTTCCGTAACTTGATTTACTTGTGAAAGACTCTGTGGATGTTTTGCTTATTTACTGTCTCTTCGCATTGCTATCACTTTGTCTGCCTTGACTGATGAAGCACATTCATCATGTCTTTTCATTTGGTATGGACAGATACAGTTGCTCTTAATAGCAGCTTGCTTAGAAAAGGAGCTTCTGGTGAAATGGTTAATATCAATTTAAAACAGAATAAGTGATCTACAGGGAAGAGGCAGAAGTAGTGTGAAACTGGAGAAAACACCCTATGAACATCATTTCAAGAGCGTGAAGGAAAATCTGAGCAAGTCGAAGTTAGTTTGTAGATAGGGAGAGGAAATGTTGGGCCAGCAGATACGGCTGCGGAGATCAGAGAAGCCGTGGGGAACACAGGTACTAAAACCATGTCTTGCCCTGGTCCTTAGGCCATCAAGGCTCCAGTGAAATACCTCCAGAAGAATTTCTAAATGGCTTGAGGACGTCGTTTAGCCACTCAGGATTAACTGGAAGGTGACACATAGGGTAGAGCCACAGTAAACCCCCGGTTTACTTGCACATTAACAGACACAGGCTGCATTTAGCTGGGTATGTGTCGTGTCAGGGCAGCAGGGGAATACAGCTCGTTTCCAGTGGCATCATGAGAGGATCACGCTAACCTGGCCCTCTTCAGCATCCCTTTGTTTCCCTTCCGTGGTGCTGCCTTTCTGCATATCTCGGGCACACGGCAAGCCGACCCTTTATGCCTCGGAGATGTTCCTCCCACCTCCTAGCCAAAAATACTCGCTAGCTTTCTTTGCTTTGCTGCATCCAGGGATCCAGCCAGGCGTGTTTCTTGCTCAGCTGTGCACCCGGTTCTCCTCTTCTATGGCATTTCTTCCTCCCGTGGAGATATTGGACACCTGCGCTCCACTACAGCCCGCAGCTACTGTCCTCCTTTGCCCACGCTCATCGAAAAGGAGACTCTAACAGCTGTTTTAATTTCCTCAGTTCTAGCCTCATCTTACCACCTCTCAGCTCCACGGACTCTTAACTAACCAGTTTTTGGCCAAGACTCGAGACCTGTTCCGTATCTTATTGCCCATATGCTTTTTGTAATGCTTCGTCTCCAGATGATTTTCTCTTTTAATTTTGCAGTGAAAATAACCTAAGCTGGCTGAAATAAGTGTTTCGAAGATGGCTGGGTGACTGTAAGCCAAAGCTGGGGGCTGCCTTGTGTAGATGTTTCCTAAGTGTTTTCTTCGGGAGTAATCAGCCCAAAAGCTGGTCTCAGAGGAAGGTCGTGGATGTGAGTTATGAACAGCGGTTTTTATGAAACACGAGACTTGCACTCGAATTTCAATTCAGATAAAACATGCCAATTGAAGTGTATCTTTCCCTTTTCACTTCTGCAGAGAGAGATTTTATTAACACAAATTGCATGGAAACAGGGGTCAGCTACAGTGCCCCCATGTAGATAAAAAGACATTAATGCACTTAGGCTGTGACAGCAAAGAGCAGCTGGTTTTATTTTATGTTCCTTTTGACTCCAGTGGGAGTTTTGCATGAGCGCTGCAGGCCTTTGGGGCTGAGATCGATGACAGATCCCTCTAGTGAATGTGTGCGGCGGAAAGGCCGTGAAGGAGCAGCCTGTCGTGCGGACGGTTGGTGGCAAGGTCTCGAGTGACCCCAGCTATACAGTAGCAGGGGTAAGTTGTGAGAATCTCAGGATCCCTGGAAATGGATGAGGGATTCTGGGTCTGAGGATTCACAGATGATCACAGGCAAACCCCGCTCAGACGCCTGCCAAGCTGCAGTGGCTTGGGCGCTTTCATACCTTGTGTCAAAGGGCTGGGAGCACGCGTGGTGTTACTCTCACCGCTCACCTGGCAGACCTTGAGCTGAGGTCGTGGTTTGTGTGCCCTGGTCTTCTTTTTCCCACAGATACATTTTTGACTATCTCAAATTAGTGTCGGAGCTGGAGATGGGCTTTAGCCTGACCCAAACCATGGATATGGAAAGCCTTGGGAAAGGACTGCGCTTGATGTGGGGATGCACATCTGAATCCGGGTCCAGAATCCTGCATTCACTGCGGTTTCTCTCACAGGGTCTCCAAGCAGAAGAAGGATTGTGATTCTTGCACAGGGTGCGGGGCAAGAAAGCACATGTCCTGTCCTCAATGTGGTGTAGTGCTGCTTAGGCTTCCTTCATTGCAAGCTCAATCGCAAGCCTTGTATCATAGCACAGCGTTGTCAGAAAGGCTGAGGTTTTAAAGCCCTGCTGCACGCGTTCCTCCTGCCTGGCATAACCAGCTGTGATGATGGATGTATCTCTCAGTCCTCAGCAGGAATTGTACAACACCTCATGACTGCACTGCCCGATCGATTAGTACATCTCCTTCAATCAAACAGACTTTTGCATGAGCCTGAAGCTGACTCCCCGAGACGTGGTCTCCAACCTGCCTGTACCTTTTGCAGCGCGTGGACCACCTCCCTGCTGAAAGGGGTTGGAGTTGCTTCTGGAAAAACTTTCTCCTTCTGGGTCATCTAATTTGAATCTTTCTAATAAATAGGCTGCTTGACATTTTTTGATATAAAGGTCAACATCGTCTGATAGACTCAAGGATTTTAAGATAAGTGGAGGAAATGGCATTGGTAGGCTGATTTTGATAATGATACTAATCTTGTACCTGATCTTTGATAATGATGCTAACCCCATCAGTGTGCTGCTCATATCTCTGAAAATGTGTCTGGTATCTTTTTTTTTGGCAGAAGCAATGCCTATCAGCACAGAGTAGGTTTACCGGAGACTTTGACTTGTGTATCAGCTGCCATACAGAATGCAGAAAAGGAAGCTTGAACTGGTTTTAGGAAAAAAAAAAATCAATCAGAGCAAGTGTTTTTGGCTGAATATGGCCACAACCTCCTGAGTCAGCTTTCCCAAACCTGTTACGCGTTCGCTAATTAATTTTTGCTGTGATGAGTACACATTTGACATACCAGCCAAAATGCATTTATGGGTGGAGACTCTTGTTTTGGAGAACATCTCAAAATGCTAGAAAATCTTTTATTAAGGTAGAGAAGGACAGGGACTGCCCTTTCTTGGTGGTACTGAGGAAGTATGAGTTTTGGGAGGCTCAGTGCTTTGGGCAACATGAGAAGGGGCTCAGCACAGGGCTGCACCGCATCGTTCTGGGCTGTGGGCAACAGATTTTGAAGCACCTTTCGTTCTGTACGTGTTGGAGAAGGGTTTTGGGCACTGCGGGGTTTTTCTTGGAAATTCTTAAGGGAGAATGGGAAGAAATATGTCTGGACCAGGGAGGTTTCTCTACCCTGCAGTCCCGATGGTTACGGTGGCAGGGATGTTAGGATGTGGGGTGAGACCTTCTCAGGCTCAGCGACACTAGGACCTTGGTCTCCAAGGCTGGATGCTCACCTTTAAAAGCAAGGCTGTGGCACAGCAGTGAACAAAAGTGGTTAGCTTTCCTCCCAAGAGCTGCTCACTCTGGTCTGGCTATGGTTGTGTTTCTGTGGAGGCGAGCGTGGTCCTCGCTGTCTCCATCTCAGAGTGACGCTGCAGGGCTTGGCTGGCCTGGGAAGGGGTCTGACTCCTGAAGGTGAACGGGAGCCTAAATACTGCAAACCTTTTTTTCTTGGATGTATTGCCTCTGCACCTCATTAAAGTGAACGTCTGGTCTCATTTACCCTAGTACAAAGCGATGGCATCTCTTTGGATTTACACCAGTGTAACAGATGGAAGACTGTGGTCCATGGTACTCAGCTGGTGACTGCATCACAATCCCTGTGGCAATCTTTTGAGAGCTTCCAGAGCCTGGTGTAGGAAGAAGATCTACCTCTGCAGACCCCAACAGTAGCTATGTCAGTGCGTGGTTGCACAGCACACACAGGGCTGATGTCCAGAGGAAAATGCCTGGATCACACAGTAGGCTTGTAATTCCTTAGAGAACTCTCCGGGGACACCAGAGCCAGTGAGATCTGGTTCCTAGTGCGTTTGTGCCCTGTGTGCTTTGCTGTCTCTTGTGAATGCTGCTTAAAAATTTCTCAGGTTAGGCTGATGGATGGTCCTCTAAGCGTTCCTCTGGTTTCTAACGCGACATATAGCATCAATTTTTAGGTAGTCTTAGAGACAGGTAACTTGCAGTTTGCTTCTTCTGTCTCTAAACACTTTTTTTTTCTTAAGAGCTCCAAGTACGGCGTTCTCAGAAGATGGCTCACGTGGGTTTGCTTTCCTCCCTGTGCAATTTGTGTCTCTGGATTGTTATACGCCTCCCGCAGTCCCAACAGCCTTTATTCTCTTGGCCTATGATCTATCACAGGCATGCACTGAAAGCAGATTAACATCTCTCATCAGGTGGATCAGTTATTGCTCTGTATCTGGCTCAAGCCAAGGGCCTGTCGATGTTGGATTTCTTTGATAAGGTGCCAAAGTGACATTCTGATATCTCAGGCAAAGCACTGAGTAAATGCTTTTCCCATCCCCACCATGGTAGACTCCTAAATCCCAGTAGAGGCAACTTATTTCTGTTACTCAGCCGCTTGCTGCCAGGAATTATCTGCCCTAGCAGGAGATAGTTTGCTTTCTTTGTGTTTGTTAGGCTCTTGCTATTGCTTGCTCCCTGCAGAGAGAAGTATAAAACTCCTTCCAGGTGACATTTGCAGAAAAAAAATCAATTGTTTATCAACATCCTGGCAATCAATAAACGCAGTGATAGGTGCAACTGTCTCTATCGGAGCTCAACCTTGATCGCTACGCAGCCAGCTTTTTTGCTATAGCCGCCTGTGGCTGTTTCTGTGGGGCGAAAGCACGGAGCTGGTCTCAGGGCACAGGTCCTCAGAGGAGCAATGAGTTGCCTTGCGCTGTCCTGAGCCCTTCCTTTCCACAGGACAGCGGTGCTTATTGCTCTGTGCTTATCCTCTCCGATTTGTTGTTCTCTGCTGTCTAATTGAGGGAGCTCAGGAGATGCTTGTGCACACACGGACAGTTAGCAGCCACGGAGGTATCTGGCTTCTGGGTATTTCTACAGCAATCCGTAGTTTCACAGTAAAAAGGTGAACCATGGACAACTGACTCACACCAGTTCCTCACCCCAGAGGAATTCACCACATACTTTGACGTTTTAAGTGAAGGAGTGTCTGCTTGTCCATCTCTGCTAAGCCCCTAGAGTCTCCTCCCTTTTTCTGAAGTACCCCAATGCGTGCGTTGTATTTTCTTCCCTGGTTCTCTTGATATCCCGGGCTTGGTGCTGGAGAAGATGGGTATGGAGGAGAACCTCTTACAAGGCTTGGGTTTTCCCCGGTATGGGTGTTGACGAGCTTGATTTCAGCATGCTGTACTGGTAGGCATCTCCAGACATCCGTCGTCTTTCTGTGCTACCTCTACCTGGCTGTTGCTGACTGGCGGGCACAGAGATGCTCCCTTTGCCTGGGACACCTGCAGGCTTTCACTCTTGTTTGAAGCTGTTACTTGGCATCTCGCTACATGAGGGAATTCAAAGATGGCCCTGTTTGCACAGGGTTCCTGAGCCTGAGCTTTCCCGTCTAACTGACTTTGGGATCTCCTAGGGACTGCCATGTGGCCAAGATGCCCCGTCACAAAAAACACGGCTAGGAACGGAAGAGTTAACAGCAGCTCACAGGCAAGCTGGAGAGTTACATCATGTTGCTGTGGAAACTAACTTTCTGAAGCCACAGTGATGTATGGTAAAGCTTTGGGTCAGCGGGTAATAAATTCTGTTTAAAAAGTGATTTTTTCCCCATCTGCTGATGTAAACATCATTAAGAGAAATGACGGCTGAGAGATGGATTTCTTTTTATATCAATTTTCAGACAAAGAAAATAATTTTTTTAATAATAAAAAAGTTGCTGGATATCAGAGAGTGCTATAAATAATAAAATAAAGAAAAAGCACCAGTGATGGAACAGAAATTTTCCCTGGTGATTGGTTTACAGCTTTCTGTGATTTAATGGGAACTTGCGGTTGCCTGTGGGAAGACGCAGCAAAGGCCTGGACAGGCTCCACAAGCCGACGCTTTGCAAATGGTAGCCTGGATCTCAGACCTTGAGGACTTCAGAGCAGCACTGTCCTAGAAGTTCTCTGTCATCTGCATTTTATCATCCTGCCTGTTGCCAGTGAGGGGACGTGTTTCCAACCTGCCGGCAGCGGACCATGGCCTGCCATGCTGCCGATGGCGTACTCGCTAAGGTACGGGGTTTCGGGGGGTTTGTTTTTCACCCTTCAGGACCCAGGAGGGTCTGGGGTGAGGCAGCAAAACTATCTCGGTTTACACAAGGCAGTGCGACAGTCCCAGCTAACTGCAAGCGTGCTACTAGGAATGTAGACAAAGGTGTCACCGTGATTAATGGGGTAATTAATAAGCAATTAATGTGCTTTAGAGCATGGCTATAGCTTTTACCCCAGCCATCCACTCAACACTGATCCACTTTGATGACTAGGGTTCAGAGCGGCTTGGGCTGATGGAGATGGTGCTTCCAGATCTCCTTGATGCCACCAAGAGCACCCCTGTGCAACCCTGCATTGGCACAGCAGAGAGTCTGCTTTGGAGGGAAGAGAAGGAAATTTGGGGATTTTTTTTCACTAACTGATGGGACTTAAAATGATTCAGTGCATTGCCCTTGAAATGAGTTCTCTGAAAAGTCATTCTTCGGCAGATTCTCCGTTCACATCCCCAAACTCTCTGAAAGCTGGCCCCTGTGGAGATACCCTGCCTGGCATCACAAATTCACATTTCCCTGACCTACGGTGTTGCTGCCAGCTCATCCTTCTGCCTCTTTTCTCACCCAGCAGTTTTACACGCCCTCCAGCAGCCCCTGTTAGCCTGGTTCTCCGTCGTGCCCGGGCTGGTTCTCTCAGTTTTATTAAAGCCCATCAGGGTATTACGCTGATGTCTAGAGCTGAGCAAGAAGTGTATCTTCCATTTCATGGCAAAATTCTGGAGTTTAATTTAAATGTATTTTTTGTTCTGAAATGTCCCTGTGAAACCATTACAAAATAGTTTACATATTTTGAGTCGATTTTGGCATTTAAAAGAAATTGGGATATAAGAGCAACTTCTAAGTGAAAAGTTGTTTTAGAATGAAAATCAAAGCATTCTATGCCCTCAAAATAATGAAACATGATGTTTTGATGTTATCAAAACACTCGGGTCACTTTTCTGTTTGGAAACAAGGACGTGTTGATATTGAAGTGCCCAGGTGAGTTGTTTCTTTGGCAAGAAATCAGGATTCTCCTGATGGAAAATCCCCAAGCAGATCTGGTAAAAGCAGCCAAACCTCGTCCACTTGTATAACGCCATCCTTTTCACTCCTCAGCCTCAAGGTTTGTCCTCTATTAGCAATCGCAAAGGCTGATAATTAAACAGTGTAGGTACGCCACAGAGAGGGAATATGGTAGCAAAAAAAATAACAGTGCCTCAAATTTTGTGAGCAATGGGGTAGCCACGGAGGGCAATCAGGGCTTGTTGAAGCATGCGAGTATGTTTAGAGGATATGAATGTTATAATGAAGTGTAAAAAAAAAAATAATGTGATAAAAAAACGTTGACCAGATCAGCAAGAGGCAGAAGATACCACAGCTCTGACGTGGCAGAGATGGGAAATTTTACACTTTGTCATAGATTAATGGAAACATTAGCAGGACTGAAAGCTCACCGGTTGCCTTTAAAAAGCAGAGGAGAGGAAAAACGGATGTCTGAAATTGCAAGAAACCTCGTTGCCCGAAGGCCAACACACGTGTTTCATCTGAGCTCAGTGTTCGGGATCGTAAGTGATTTAAGTTGCCTCCATTTACGAAGACCAGGTGCGTCACTGGGGAGTTGCCGGTGTGCGGCTCCAGCAGCTGCTCCTCGGCAGTTCCCGTCCCCCCGCAGAAGAGATGCTTGCTCAGGAAAACGCTTCTCTTGAGCACTTGGCTGAATTCGTTGCAGGTTGGGCGTGGTCAAAAGTGTGGAGACCAAGTTGGCTCAGGCCCACCGCACCGGTTTTGCACGGCGTTGGAGTGGCTCCTTCCTCGTTGCGTCCTTGTTTGCACCTCCAGGAACGGGGTTATGCTCTTGCCCCACGAAGCTCTCCTCAAATTGCCTGCACTTCTAAGTGCACCCAGAATCTTTGGTTTCTCAGGCCCAGCCTGGTGTGTGGCTATTTTAAAGGCCTCTTTTAGCCTGCCAACACAGCTTGCCTGCTGTAACCAACCCGTTCATGTCATCATTTACTGCTCCTCCAATATTTGTGTCAACTGTGATCTTTGCTGGCAGCAAGCTCGTGTTTTCCCTTCCACGTCACAGAGAAATATCTCCAGCATCCCTGGGCTGAGAACAGAGCTTTCCCTGGGCCCTGCCTGAGCTCCTGGTTCCCTCCAGAGCAAGGCATCCGTGGCCTCCTCTGCTGCAGAGGGATCAAGATTTCAAGTCAAGGCCCCCTCAATTATTTTTCCACCCTTTTGTCTGCCCGGTAGAATTACAGGGCATGTGCTGGGGAAATTGTCTGAGCCCGACAGCAGTGACAAGAGGGCGAATGAATTTTCTGTCAATGCAGTGAAGGCCATCGTGTGCTATTGATTTTTTTTTTTTTTTAAAGCAGAACACTCTATTCAAAGGAGTGCAAAACACTGCTTTAAATACTAATGCTGTTCCCCACTGCTTTCCCTCTCTGCCCCCATCTCCTCCAGTTCTGCCGTGGGTCGCCCAGACTGCCGGACAACTGGAGGACATTCCCACCAAATGATTAGCAGGTCGAGGATGGTGCGTAAAGCTCTCAGCAGTGCCCCTTTAACGTGGAAGCAACTTGACTTTTATTGCAAGTGCTGAAAGCATTTACAAACATAGATCTAGCATCAGCCTCTAGGCTTAAGATACAGCTGTTATATTTCATTTTCTTCTTTATTTTTTTCCACTCTCCTTTGCACTAATGTAATGCTTATTTAGGAACTGCAGCCATCTGTGTCTGCTATGGATGACACTGTTAAATTTGCTATCGCTTTCTTTCCCCCGGTTTGATGAGACTCCCAGTGCATAGAAAATTTCCCGGGACAGCAGAGACTTTCTCTGATTGCTTTTTTGATTCCACACGAAAAGAGATTGTTCACAGTGCTCTTTTTCTGCTGGGAAAAGGTGGTCAGCCAGAGCGCTGAGGATCTTGCCTTATGTTGGGTGAACAAGGTGAGTTTACGAAGAGCTGGCCAGAAAAAAATGTTGGTGAAATTAGAGGTGGTGGCTTTATGACTTTTATAAAAAGGGAGGGAAGGAGGAAGAGCTGGGACCGGAGCCCTTTTCGTTCCTCTGAGCAGCTTGCGGTTGATGGTGAGACAGTTCACGTGGGAATTGGGACAGTTGCAGTACTCCAGGGAATTTTTTTAGTGTTTTTCAAGTTGAATAATTCTGCCTCGACAGATGGACAGGGACATATCCCAAGTCGGCAATCTGGCGACCAGCGCGCGCAGTGGGAGGCTGCGGCACAGCTCCGTTCCAGCCAGGCAGAGCAAGGACGGGTATGTGGCTTTGCCATCAGGCACTTGGCTATTTTTGTCAGGCGAAGCAGAAGTTGATTTCTTCCTGTGTTGTCGTCAAGTTGCTTGTGAATGGCTCACGTTCACCCTTGTGAGGAAAGGTAAACCTTAAAAATATCTTCAGAGAAGAAAAAATATCTCTCGTTTGGCAAAGACCTGTAGTGAGGGTTGCTCTAGACAGAACCCTCAGCCCTACAAGTTATTTACCTTTTAATCCCTCTCTCTGATTTTGTTTAGAGTTTTCTCTGTCATCTGCTCCTTTAAACTCTCCCCCATGAGAACTATAGCTCCCATTTGCACCCTAGGCCCTCTACCCTGCTGATTGCCCTCTTAATGGGAGGGTTAATAATGAGTTTATCTGAAAATACTTCTCCGTCTTATGGGGGATCATAGAGCACAAGCATTAGGTGATAGAGGTGCCGCTTTATGGTTTATAGGGGCTGAGGACTTGGGTCGTGTCTGACCATGAACCCTTTGGCTGTATCTTTTGGGGTACCCAGGACCGTTCCTTGTCCCCTGCCCGTACTCCTCCTCCAAAGCATTCTGTCTGCCTGCAGGCTGCCTATTTGAAATGGCCTCGCCATCTCCCAGGGTGGGATGAGGCGTTGTTTGCAATGGTGATATTTGGCCTGGTTCAAAAACACGACAGGGACGGTTGCGGTCATGAGACAATGGAGTTGGCCAAGTTTCAGATGGCAGGAAAGTCACTTTAGTTTTCCAAGATGCCTTAAGGTCCCTGTTTGCCTGGAGTCACATACTCACTGGAAGATTGTTAGCTGCTACCAAGACTTTTACTGATGTATCTCCATCTTTTGAATACAGGCAGTCAAGAGCATATGATCATGCCTTGCATGCTCAGAACCAGTCCCTGGGATGCGTTGCCAGCATCCCGCAGAGCCCGCAGTGTGCTCTGCTCCCTGAGCTGGCGGTGTGGATTAGTACCTGCAATGCTGAAGGCACGCACATACACACCGCTAACACTTGAGAGCTTTGCAATATGGTTTTGCAGCTGTCAGCATGATGAATGGATGTTATGTTTTATTTCCTGCTTTATCAAATACTAATTATGTATATGATAATTCTAAACATCGTGGTTACTTTTGGCTCATTTGTTTTTCACTCTCTAGAGACGCAATGGGATATTTCTTCCCCCACCCCCATTCTTGAAATTCTGCTTTAATTGCTTCTCTTTGGCTTTTGCTTAAGGTTCCCTACTCCGAATGGGTCAGTGTATTGATCCTGCACTTTGATAAGGTCAGCGGAGATCGGGTGTGACATTTCGAAGAGATTTGCTCCTCCCCTAATGGGCTTAGTCATCAAAGAGTTTTACAGGGGACAGGGCACAGGAGAGATTGAATTTAAAGTCTTACATACATTTATTTAGGCAGTCCTGCAAGGCTCTGAATAGCAGTCCCACTTGAGAGACTAGAGCATCCGATGTACAGGTTACGAACTCTGCGTACGATAACCGACCATCGTAACAAAACTTCATCGTACCTCCGTGCCTGTGACCCACGTTGCAGCCGATGCTGTCCAGGTAACTGGGTGAGGTGGCACTAACTGATCCCAAAGGGCGCAGGAAAAGGTGACACCACCCCCGCCCCCCTACTTTTGGCACATCTGCGGACCCTGGGCTGTGCCTCCAGCGTGGTGTCTCCAGCGTGGTGCCTCCAGCTGCAGCTGATCTCTGATGATTCAGAGGAAGGTGAGAAAATAGCAAGCAACATCTGTCTGGCCAAGTGAGCCTGGAGGAGGAAAATAAATAAACGAATTCCTTCCTTATGTCTGCAGGCAACCAGCTGAGGTCTTGTGGAATGAGATTGGACTACAGCTACTGGCTTAATGAGAATCTCCGAGGCGGAGCAGCAGATAACGCAGAATTTCCTGTTCTTGTCATGGCTGAGGGGAGAAGGAAGGGAGCAGGGGCATAAAGGTAGGCCCTGCGCCATCCAGCCCCGCTCCCCCTGAGCCTGGGGCTTGGATGTTCTCCGAGGAGCTGGATTAAAGCCTAGCTGTTTAAAAGTTATCTACTGCTAGGCTAACGATGTCAGACAAGGAGGATCCACACCCTTGCAAGCTCCTCCAGTGTTCGGTTTCCCTCCCTGCTGGGAAATTGCACTGTATTTTGGGATTTATCTGACCCGAACTTCCAGGCATTGAATCTTGCCGTGTCTTTGTCAAAGCCTGGCAAGTCCCCTGCAATCCAGGATATTTACATGTTTAAGATGTCTAGACATCTTGTGATCTCTTCAGCAACTCTTCAATAGACTGAACAAGTTGAGCTGAGTTACGAGTTTTTCCAGCTCTCAGCCATGTGTCTGGGCTCCATTTGAATTCTCTCTGGCATCTCCCCTCTCTGTGTGGACACCAAGGCCTGGGGCACAGTCTGCGGAGAGGCAGGTAGTGGGAGAAATCTGGTTGCACAAGCTGGTTACACATGGTTGAGTCTTCAGCACCGTTGTTGTCACCTCGACGTCCCTCTCGGCCAGTCCCCGAGGCAGCGCCTTCGAAGGGTCAAGCAACCAGTGCATAGCCAAAACCTACAGCATCCTATGTTAACCTCGTGTGGTCCAACAGGCATGATTGCTGGTAGCCCCACAGCCCTTCTGGAAGGGGCTGTGTTGCTGTCCCCTGCCTCCGAGTGGCTCGTGAGGTTGCTGAAGAAGGGATAGTTTTGTTTTCAGCCTAAGACATCCCCACGTCTCCTGGAAAGGCTCTGTAAATGCAGAGCTATGGTGTGCTCTGCACAAGGGCTCTCTGAGCCTCTAGTTAAGATATTGAGAGGGTTGGTTTTTCTCATATAGAGTCATGTAAATATGGGTAAGAGAGGAGCAGAATGAGGCGTAACGGGGAGAAAATGCAAATAGTCAGGGAAAGCCTGGTTCCTGTCCCTTCTCAGATGAATATTCACTTACTCCATGGAAAGCGTCTTTAGTCCTTGCTACACTTGGTGCTTTCTGAGGTAATCTCTCACATTCTAAGTAGCTGTAATTTGCATTCCTTGTTCCCAGAGGTGTTATCTTGCATTTGGTTGCATCAGAATGCATTTTTCCACAGTAATGTGCCTAGGCAGTGTAGATCAGGGATGAGCAGCTTGTGGTCGAGGGACCACGTATGGCTGAACAAAACATCCCGTGTGTTACGTTGTGCACTTCATCCACGTACGCATGTTTATCCTCTTGGTCCACACGGACCAAGGGGCCCTCGAACACAGGTAGGCTATGTTGATATATGAGGGTGACAAAAATGTATTTAGTGGCTATATAACAGGCAGTGAATCCTGCTCCTTGTATCCAATCTCATTTAGCCTACTCTGTAACCTGCCCTGTTCTCATCGTTACTTATTACGTGACCTCTCTTTCTGCTGTCTATAAATGTTCCCAGCAAAAGAGTACCACTCCAGAAAATGGTGGATAAAATGCCGAATGATGTGGAAGGGCAGCAGAGTATTGGCATTGATCTGAACCGCCCAGAGGTCCCTGCCGATTTGAGAGCGAAAGCTTTTTGTTGATGTTTTCAGATTAAGAAGTGAGACCATAAAGTTTTCAGGATATCCCAGGCAATGGCAGAGCAATTCAATCGAGCTCTCTTATCAGATTCTCTTTGTCTCGCTTATCTTTCCCTTCTCTTCTCCATCAGGGTAGGAAATGCCTTCTCTAAACGGTTGGTTACGCATTGCTGCAACGACCAGCTGCAGCCTTTAGCGGAGTAAGCAGATATGAGACTATAAGGTAACTTAAAAATTCAGGTGCTTAATGAAACATCTGGCCTTCAGGTCCTCCTCAGCTCCAGTCCTACACACCCTCGTGCCTCAGGACTCACCGTCAGGCTCCCCGGGATGGAAAAGATGTGCTTCTTGCCTGTCCTGTGCACACAGGTTTCTTCTCCATGAAGGATTTCCAAGGTACCTGTCTCTGAAATGCTCTTGGCTGCTACTGTTCTTGGAAGCACCAGGGAGACATCTGTCAGCCCAAGGCCACAGAGGGAGGCCAAGTATGGGTTACTTATTAAAAAGTCACTTTAAATAGTTCTCACCTGAGTCTGAATTATCTTGGGGAGCAGAATAGCTTTGGGTATTCTGGCTGTGGTCTTATCCCTAGCCCTGCAAATCCTATGTAGCTCAGTTAAGGTAGGGCAGTGTGAAAGAGCAGAATCAAGCAGAAGGTCCCCTGCAACCTGGGCTGTCACCAGACCATGCAGATGAATTAGGTTTTGTGCCATACTCAGGTTAATTCTTTGCAAACACCATTTCCAGACAAGAAGTGATAGCTCCAATAATGTTCTCCTGGTTTGAGCTAGGACAGAACCCATTTTCTTTTAGTAATTTTACTTCTGAGTTAAGCCTCTTGTGAGTAACTGCACTCCCTGAAATTCACTGCATGTTTTCCAGACAGTGGCTGCTTCCAGCAGTGATAAGGCTCGGTGTTTACTGTTGGTGCTGGAACATCAGTAGGGATGGAATGCAGAAAGGCTCTTGCTTATGGTTATCCCTATGGAGACCAAGGTCGATGCTCCCTTCTGCTGACTTTCTTATGCGCTGGAAATGAAAGAGCAGAGAAGCGGTCAGACCTGCGACCCTGCGGTGGGGAGGAGGGGGCCGGAGGGGTGACCCAACCCTGACCAAACGCAGTGTTCCATCCCGCGCGCGTCACACTCTGCATAAAGCTGAGGCATCACGAGGGTCACAGCATCACAGCATGGTAGGGGTTGGAAGGAACGTCTGGAGATCGTCTAGTCCAACCCACCCAAGCTCTCTTCTTCTATGGCCGGAGTCTGAGGAGGACTCTGTCCGGTTCTTCTGCCTTCTACCCCGATCCATGCATTCCTGAATCCGGTTCCTCCCTGCTGCTGAGTCCAGTGCGGGACTTTCCCGGGGCCTGCCCTGCAGCATCCGGGTGACGTGAGCATCATTAAGGGAAGCTTGATATTGGTTTTGTATATATTTGTATTTTTTTTTCAATATTTTACCTTATTATTATAGCTAGGTTAAAGCTGTTAAAACTTTTCCAACTCATACGTCCCTTTTCCTTTTCTCTTTCCCTTTCCCTTCCCCTGTTGGGGAGGGAAGGGGTTAAAAAAGAGCATCTGTTGTCCATTTAATAGCCACCCCAGCTTTAAACCATTTAAATAAGTTTAAAGACTGGGGAGGAGATCCTTAGGCCTTGGAGTGGATGGAGCAGGACGGTGGAGTCCTCAGACGTGGATTTGAGATATACAGCTGCCTTGTTTCTGGTTCTGTCTGGGGTACCAGGTGAGTTAGAGCAGTCACAGGGCTCCCACGGTTCAGAGCGTGAGGCACCTGGGTAACACCAAGCTGTAAGGGTGCTGCGTGGCTGTGATGGTACCCTGAGTCCTCTTGAGGACCCTCCTTCATGCTCCTGGATGCTGTGACACAGTGTAGGCTGCATTGATGGCGGAGCTGCAGTCAGCAAGGTGCAGGATGGGGCTTCAAATGCCTTGGGAAGCTGGTTTCCCAGATGTGGCTTGGGGGTCAGTGACATCTCCCTGCCAAAAATCGTCTGTGGGCAGGCAGCTGAGATGTCTCTTTTCCCTTCCTTTTCTGTCACTCCGCTGCTCCTGTTAAACTCTCTTCACTGCACTTACCGTAATGGTCCCTCCCTCGGCTTATGTCCTTCAAACTCTTCCCTTTAAACACTTAGTCATCACTTAGCTAAACTACTGTATACAAATATAGCTCTCTTGATCTTCCTACATAAATCAATACCTCCTGCCCTTTAATCTTTGTAGTGGCTTTCTCTGAGCTCTCTCCAATTTACTATCTGTCTTTGAAAGGGAGTTGACTTTTGGGCCTTATTCTCCACAATTTCAAATTTCCCGAAGGCCCCACCACCTGCCCTCAGCAGGAATACATGGTGGCTTCTTGCTACCTCCATTTATCCTCAAGTGGTACAAAGAGTTGCGTACAGAGCATCTCTTGTCCCCTTGGACTGGTGTGGCTCTTCACACGCAGCCTCAGCCTGTGCTGGAAGTGAACTGTGACACAGCCCAAGCTTGTGTTCTCAAGGCAGGTCTTACAAACACTGAAAGCCAAGGCATAAGCCAGCCTCAACGCTGCTGTGCCATTTTGGGGCGAAGGACAGTTGTCCCTCTTGGCTTATGGAAAAGAATTTCTGCAGTACTCGGTGGCTGTAGAGGTGAATCCCACTTTCTCTGCAACAACACAGCGAATACGTAACGTAAGTACAAGCAAGCCCAAGACGAGTGAAAGGAAATGAGCTGCAAGGAGCAGCTACTTGTCCCTTCAGAGTGGGTAATGTGGGCGTCCCTTGCTGAGCGAGGCAGCTCACCCTTCCTGGCTGCCACTGGCTCGTCTTCAGCCACGGTCGGTGAGGTTAGACGGCGGGACCGGCAGGAAGGCAGACCTGAGACACACACATCTCCAAGGCGCACGTGGGGTGAGAAGCACTCGTCGTCGCTGCGGCAGGGAAGGATTGCCTCTTGTCAGCTGCTTGGCTGGAGCCACGGGGGCTCCAGGAGTGTCCTCCTGATGTGCAGTGGGAGGTAACCTCATGCTTTGATTTAATGCAGGTGTCAGACACCGAGCCCAGCTTATGCTTTATCGCAAGTGTTTAGCTTGTTGGTTACGTTACATTTGGTAAATAAAACTGTCAGTGAAAAGGTCTTGAGCATGTGACCGTGGCTTTAGGGCAAGAATTAAAGCTCTCTGTAGGGCTTGAAGAGATCCTGTGCAATTCCTTCCCCTCTCCTTGCCCTGACTGTTACCTCCAGTTACCCTGGGACCATTCCACCCCTGTACTGGGAATGCTGGCAGAGTCATTTAAAGCTATTAGAGTAAAAAATCTTTTTTTTTTTTCCCCCTTTCAAATGAAAGGTTTATAACAGCAATAAACCCCTTATTTTAACATCTCGTTATGGGTTAAATAAAAACTGGTCAGAGCGTGGGACAGAGAATCTCCCCACTCTGCTCATCCCCACTGGATAAATGTAGTAGTGCTGCTGTGGGCCACACAGTTTAAATAGTCACTATTCTCTGCTCTTCCTAAAGGGGAAAAAAAACAACCCCATACCAACTTTGCAAAGCCTAGGCAGGCTGTCTGTGTCGTATTTCCTGTGTTCTTGGAGGTGTTAATGAATTCATTAATCACTTAATGGCAAGGAGGGTCTTTGGGGACCAGCATCACAATTTACTGCTCCCAGGAGGCAGGCTGTCTCTGTCACTGATCTAAAGTTTCAGCTCCACTAATTTGTGCCAGCAGAGCGGCTGAGCTTCTTCTGCCTGCAGTCCTCAGAGTGCACATGAACCACTGTGGCTACCAGGAGCATCAAAGCATCATAGAGAGCGGCGGCAGGGTGCATTTGCTGGGTAAGGTCTTGCAATGAATAATGTTCTGGCTCTGAAAGGTTCAGAGGCCGAATGGGGCAAAGGAAAGATCTCCCCACCCTCACATTTGTGTTGCTTTCTTTCCTTTTTTTTTTTTTTCCCCCCACTGGGACAGGCTTCCTGAAAAACTATTGCAAATGCTCCTCCTTGCCATAGACTTGGAAGTGCATTGTGAGCCTCAGACTTTTCTTGCTGACTTACAGGAAACATGAGCCATGGCAGTGTGGCTGTATAATCTGGCCTGGGACCGCAGGCTACGCCGTGAAATGAGTCTGTGAATCTTTTCTAATTGAAGAACGTCAGGGTGATGTATTTTGACTGAAACTGTCAGTTAAGATGTGAATTTGAATGTTTGCATTTCAGTTCCACAGAAAATGTTGATTATTTCAGTCTCTCGCCCCTGTTGCGGGAGAGCATCTGATGCCAAAGTTCTCTACAAAATGGCTCTTTTGGCTTATTTCTAATCACACGCCGGTTCAGGGAGATGAGGATGTGAACAGAGCCCTACTCTCTGCTAGTTCCCTTCCACCAGCCTGTCATCACTTTGCAATTGCACCTTTTTAAAGGTTTTTTTTCCTCCCGGCTTTTCTGTTCTCCTGTTTAACTTCTGCTCTGATTTCTCTTCCCATCTTTCCTCTCATCTGCTACTTTCCCAGACTGAAAGCCAAGAGAAGTGAAGTACGAAAGACGAGTGGTAGCAGGGCGGGAAGGGCGCAGGGACTGCGGCTGTCTGTACGCAGGCATTTGCTCTCTGTCCCCAGTGCCCTCCTGGGACTCGTTCCCCACAGCCATGTTCTTTGCTCAACAGTTACCGCAGGGATGCGCGAGATGAAAGGCAGGAGCAGAGCTGCATGTCGTGTTGAAAGAGAGGAGCAAGGAGGGAGAGAAAGCAAGAACACAAAACCACTTCATCATAGAAAACACAAAGGGAGGCAATTTCAATAAATGCCAGATGGTCAGAATTAACCAGAGACATGTAGAGCCCTACATGTCCAACTGTTTGCTTTGGCAGGGATCCTTCAGCTTTTTAACGAGAGCCTCCCAGGAACCCTCTTCTTCTCCTTGGCTTTCTTAATCCCTTTTGCCTCTTTCCTGGCCTCTTGTCTCCTTCAGCTGCCTGTGATTCATGTTGCACCTCAAATGCTGCCTTATCATAGAATGGTAGGGGTTGGAAGGGACCTCTAGAGACCTCATCTAGTCCAAGGTTGAGCCGTGCATGGGAACCAGCCTTCTCTCACCGCAAAGAGGTGTCTCCATCCAACAGCAGGCTCGTTGAGCGTGGGACCTTGCTGCGTGGACAGGCAGAGGGCGCGCATCTTGCTGGGCTATCGGGATGGTACCTGCGTGGGGCAGCTGCCCACTGACGACACAACACCATAGAAACATTGGAGCAACCCCAGCTCTGAGATTTTTTCCTTCCCATGAACATTAGCTTCCTCGTCCCCTCCCAGGGGGTTTGGGTCAGCCTTGATTTTTTTGTTTTGGCTGGAAAATCAGCAGGATCCCTTGCGAGCAGAGGACCCAGCATGCGTCACTTACCCCAGCAGGGCAGGGGGGGACCTGGCGTTGTTAAATTCGAGCACCAGCACATGACGCGTTGCTCCAGATAATGCGATCGGGACTGCCCCTGTACGCCACAGGCAGAGGGATCCAGCTAACAACAGGCTCTTTTGTGTGCGCGTGTGCTCTCTGCATTCGAAACATTTATTATTCTAAATTGCCTTCTGCACATTTCACAATAATTACGACTAGTGTTTGCCTTGTTATCTCCACAGTTACTAACAAGAATGCCATCATTATTCCAGTCATTAACAAAATGGATGTCGTTGTCCAAAGTTGCCGGCTGTGGGACTGCTTTCAGGAGGAGGCTCGTGCTCTCCAACCTTGCTTGCTCCATCTTTCTTACAGGGGGATATTGTTGTTCTCGGTAGGGTTGAACCTAGGGGGGTGAAGAGGAAGCAGAGACTATGTGGAGAAAAATTGTTTTGAGGGAGTGTGGGTGGGTGTCAAGTTTAGCGGCGGTGAGCTCAGGGAAGCTGCTAATGGCAACATCAGTAGAAGTTAGAGAAAAAGCAGCCATTTCCCCATGCTCCTTTTGTGTTCCTGGCAGTACGGTCTGATACCTCTCCCTTTAAGTTCGTGTTGCTTGGACCTGAAGAGATGCTTTTGCTCTGATGATGGAGATACGCAGATGACGGGGAAAATGCTGGAATTAAGCTGAAAGCACTCAGCTGCTGTAAGGTGAGCCCAGTGATGTGCAGTCCCATTGCCTGCTTGGTGGTACCCATCTCATCAGCAGTTGGAAGCTCCAGCAGAAATTCTGGACTCATGGGCCTCCCTTGATAAACAAACAAAAAAAGATAGGTTGGGTAGGTTATGTTCTTCTGTAAGAGTATTTTTTTCTATGGCCTCCCTCCCAAAATTTGGCAACCCTGAAACATTTGGAAATTCATTTACATTTCCTTCATTTCAGCAGAAGGGATATGGGAGGGAAATTGTACCCCCCCAAGAAAAATCCTGTTTTACCTTGATACCTTCTGTTTCATGTCCTAATGAAAATGTCGAACTTTGTATTTCAACTCTCGTATACATTTTTCTTGAAATCTTACCAAACTCTTTACAGACGCTTGGTGACCAAATGACACATTTTGTTTAATTTGAATAATAGGTTTCATTCAAACCCAAATGATTGTTTTTCTCATTTTAGTAGAACGGAAGTTAAAAAAGTATTTCTTAATTTTAGTGAAAAGGAAATTAAAAAAAGTATTTCTTAATTTTCCTTCAGTTTTTGAAATCTTGGGGGAATGAGAACTGTGAAGTATCTATCTCACTATGAGCCTCTAGAGGGAAGGTCTTATTGGCTTGGAGTTGAAAGACAGTATGCACAAACACAGAGGCAAATAACACGCAAAATTTGTTTGCGCTTTCCCCCCCCAAAATACCGATCTTTCGCACCGCAGTGCAAAAATTGCCACGGTCTCCCATCGTTCATTCTCACTGGGTTTGGCTTCTCAGTGCTTAAAACCTACTCGCATCTTTGGAGGACAGCCACGTCCTTGGTACATTTTAACTACAGAATCTCATTGATTGTCCTTGTTTTTTGAAGGAAGCTAGGGAAAAATTATTTATGGACATATTTTCCTCCTTTCTAAATGCAAATTATTAATTCAAGGGAAGATGTATAATTGTTTCCCGATATTAGGTATTTTTAGGTGTGCTCACATCTGAATGCTAGCGAGCAGGTCTTTTTCCATTACAATTTGGAAAGGAAAACAAATTTCAGTGGGGTTGTATTTGTTGAACACTAATTAAAGTAACTAAACAGAGTTTAGAGTTTGCGTAGGAAATAAGGTATAAAATGTGACTCACTGAGTTAAACTATTTCCAGTATCTTAAAAGGCTATCACCAGATTAAGCCTAACTATGATAAAATACAACTCATAATGCAGATGATAATGTTCCTTATAATGAAGAAGGAATTTTTCATTTTCTACCAAACTTGGTATACAGCAGAAGTGGTAATATTCACGTATAATGAACGACCTAAATCTGCTACAGAACAAGTCATCTGTGTGTGTATCGAATTACCCCAACATGTGATATTTAAAAGTTATTAAGGGTCTCCTTCAAATTGTGCGTAAAGTCAAAAGAAAAGGTGATCTGTGATTTCTGTGGAAGTTAGCTTGTCCCCAGAGATGACGCTACAGAGACAAAATTGGAACAGTTTCAGTGATCCCATAGGCCAGATTCACAAACGCGCCTAACTCTTGGTCCAGACCTTCCAAGTTCCTCTGGTTTGTGACATTTAGAGGAGAAGATCTTGTTCCTCAGGAGCTGTGGTTCCCATCCAGAAAACCTGTCCTGCCCTGTTCCGCCTCTCCACCTTTAAACATGTGTAACCTAAAGAGGGTTACCAAGCGTCATAGCTTGATTTCAGCGTGCTGTTGATATACAGCCCTATGCTATTAACCCATACGACCCCAATCCCACAGATACCGTGAGCATGGTGCCTAGACATCAGGAATCATTTGGTGGCTGAAACTCAGATTATGATGGTGACAATGTTGGGAGGTGGGGAAAAGAGGGAAACTGAATTACATCTACAGCTTTGAATGAGGGCTAAGTGGATTATGGGCAGCACATAGAAAGGAGGATTGGTTTGAGTGGAGGCAGCAAACTGGAGTTTTGTAACCAAAAATGTGCTTTTTCATGTGGGCCTGAGCAGCCTTTTCTTCTGAGAAAGAGCTTGCTATTGCCCTGACTTTATTATATTGTCTTTGGGCCATTTCAGTTCACCGGTAGCTGGAGGTCACTCAAGAAATGGACCTTGGAGTATTATGCTCACAGAGGGGACAGGTTTGCATTGACAGCTTACCATGAGCCAAACTAGATGCCTGTGTTGACTTTAAACCATCCAGCTCTGTGCATTCACCTTGCATAGCTGTGATCTCCCACCACACTGCAGGGTTTAGACTGAGCCTGGATGCTACTGAAGAGCAGGCAGGGAGCTGTGCTGAGCATGTACTCTGGGAGAAAAAGGGAGGGCTGATGGCCAGTTTATCATCATCCTAACATGTCAGCTGTTGCTGAGGGAAGCGTGCAGAGCTTCAACCTTCTCGAAAAGTCCTTCACCACTAGGCAATTGCAAAAGAAGGCAATGCTTTGAGCTGTGGTAGGCTCAGGACTTCTACAAGATGAGCGGCAATGCTCTGATGATGCATTTCAGTCTTCAGAAAACTCTAATTGATCTTTGATGCAATAAACCCAACTCCTGAATCAGACAAATCTATCTATAAATCTGATAATCTGTCTTGGTTGTTAACGCCAAGGGCTTGAAAGGAGACAAGACTACCATTTGTTGGCAGCATTTGTCTGTACTAGAGGGCCTCCACTGCTGTCCTGCATGTCTTCTGGCACGCAGCATGGCCTGTGGCCCAGGAACATCTGAGCAGACCCTGTGAAGGAGGTTGAACTTGGTGTCTTCATTGTCCTGTGCCAGCCCAGGACCTTACTGCTCCCACTAAAGCACGGGTAGCCGCGTTGCAGTGACTGGAGACCCAGGTCCCATCGTACTGGACTCTCCATCCACCTGTAGTCAGAGATGCTGCAAAGGAATTATGCTTAATTAAACAAGGTAAGGAGGGCAAGAGAAGCAGAGGGATTAAAACTAGGGCTGAGTATCTGGGAGTTGCCGTTGCTCTTGTTTATGCTGAGTCTCTCCGTGGGGGATGTTCTTCAGTTTGTCTCAGCATGCCGAGAGTCCTTTAAGTGAGAGGCTGTGGTTTACAGAGTCAACAGATTCAAGCAGGCTACGAATATTAATTATTAATTACTCTTGGAGAGTGCTATACATTAGATTGCTGAAGTAGTTAACAGCTCTGCCTCCTCCTCCCCGCAGACATACTCTTGCCGTCAGATTTCTCCCCCTGACTAACACCCCAGTGCTAGAATTAGGCCAGAAACTATTTTCCAGTCGAGTGGCTTTTAATGGGCTCTCCAGACTTGTTCTTTGCATCCTGTGACTGACTAGATATGTGGAGAGGAGAGACGTTGGGATTGATTCGTACTGTAAGAAGTATTAGGTTTTTAACTAAGTGGGGCTTGGTGCTGCTGGAAGTTGTATCTCATTCTCCAGAAGCGCCCGCTAATTACCCACAGCATAGGGCAGGGCTCTGCACTGGAGAAACCTATTTGCAGCACTCCTGGGGGAAGCTGTATTTCTGATGAAAGGCACAGTGGTGGTCTTTTTCAGATCTTCTCTTGCAGAGAGAGCATCTTACCGGGTGCTCGGCATGTTTCTGGGAGACCCTCGTCCGCCTCAGCTATGGCAGAATGAATGAAGTGGTGTTTTGTGCAATGAGCGTGATGGGTTGGAGATGGTGGCGCATCCTGGCTCTCTGCAGACATTAAGGAGGTGTCTGAATGCCGCTTATGGCTTTTAAAGCCTTTAATGCACTGCTTCTTTCCCAGAATGTTCCTCTCTGTGTGCTTCAGCATGTCTTGGTTGGAGGACATTGCTCCATTAAAGTCCCCCACACCTTCTTGTGATCTGAAGCTTTGCCCACGTGAAGGGACTTGCCACGGAAGAGGAGTGTTGTGAGGGAAGGCGCTTTGTCATGAGGTCTTCTGCTGAGCTAAGCCAGCAGAGCTCTGCTGGCTTTGGGTGTATGTCTGAGTCTGGACTAGTGTTGTCTTACATGAGTGGATGGAAAAGACACTCCAAAATTCAAAGTAAGCCAACAGCAAG
The DNA here is from genome assembly GCA_013398225.1 of Steatornis caripensis. Classification (NCBI taxonomy): domain Eukaryota; kingdom Metazoa; phylum Chordata; class Aves; order Caprimulgiformes; family Steatornithidae; genus Steatornis; species Steatornis caripensis. Next base: position 87,758 of record VZSC01002805.1, on the reverse strand, counting down.
CTTTGAGTCCTCCCCGGTGGCCTCATTGCATGGTCCATAGCCATGTGCGGAGTTCAGCCCTCACTTCCCAGCACGTTCTCCCTTCCTTCCTGCACCCGCTCATCAGCCAGGCATCACAGAGCAGTGGCTTGGCCACGGAGCTGGAGGCTCAGCAAAGCTCTGCGGGTGGGAGCCAAGCAAAGGACGACTTACAAGCCTCTGGGGAGATCCAGCTCCCCATTGACTCGAGCTCTTGAACCAGGCAGGTTCATCACCCTCACGGGATGAGTCCCTGGCATGGCAATTTTGGATAAAGCACAGTCCTAATTACAGGGATCACTCAAGCAGCAACAAAAAGGGTAGCAGAGAGGCGGCTCGGGAGCTCCTTCTGCAAGAGGAAGGAATATGGTGATGTGTTAGCAACTGACTTGTTTCCAAACACCTAGCACACACTGTTCATGTGCTGTACTAAATAGCCTGCAGAATTTAATTCCTCTGAGGAAAAAACCCAAACCAAAACAACCTCCCCGCCCCCAAAGTTCAGCAATGTTGTAATAGGGCTGTGACAAAGCCGAATGCCTCCTGACTGGGGAAGGGGGGTGGTTGGTTGTAATTCTGCATCGTAAGAGAGACACGGTGTGATCCTCTGTCTAGGCAGACAGTTTGGCAGGGAAAGTCACAGCTGGGTGATTCCAGCTCCCCCAAGCCGAAGCTTTTAGAGTGAAAATGCTGACAGATCTGCAGCAATAGCGGGCAGGACTCTCATAATTTATTTTTAATGCCATGCTGTCTTTAACTGTGCAATTTCCTCCGGGGTGTTTGCTTTGAGATTGTGAGATAATTACATCTCAGAAACCAGGCTAATTACAGTTAACAGCCTGAAAAAGTGAAGGCCCCCATTTCCACCACCCCCCGCCCAGGTTTTTCCACCAGCGTTCCTCACAACCCCTTCACATCACGGCAGCACCGGCGAGGAAGTCGGTTTGGCACGGCGCTGGGATGCTGGCTTCCCGTCCTCTCCCCACGGAGGTGACGCCACATTGATTTGTGCTGGGTGGGGACGTGGCAACCCCTGCCAGGACTGTGATGGAGAACTCGATAGTGGGAAGGTCATCACTGGTGCAGAGGGGAGGAGAAGGCAGCACTGGTGGGGAGGCGGGGGAGAGGTTGGTGTCTGGTCAGCGTGTCAGTGCCCTCTGTTGGGTGGACCAGCCTGCTCAGCCATGCACGTTGCTCTGTTGAAGAAGGATGCTTCCTTCAGAGAAGTGGAAAAAGGTCCTGAATTTTCCATGCCTCACCATACAGGATCCAGGTCCATCATCGTGCATACATGCAGTTAGCTGGGGAGCGTTTTGTGTCCCTCCGGTCATATCTTAGTCCATTCGTTCCCATTATCACCTTCCATTAGTCGTAGGTGCACAGGGCATGAGCCGGGTGTTGGTAAGCCCTTGGGCTGGGACTGAGGTGGAGACCTTATCGCCAGGCCCACCACTGCCTTCCCCTGTGCCACAGCACTTTGCCGTCCTGCCCCTGCGCTGCTTTTTCTCCATTTAAGAAAGACATTTATTTTTAGTGGTAGCAGGGTTGTAATTGTGCTCAACTATGGCTTTTGCAGGATAGTTAATACCTTTATTAGTCCAGGTGGGGAAAAAAAAAACCACCACCAAAAAAAAAAAAAACCTAAACCTGACAAGCGTGTGAGCTTGGAGTCTCAGGAGCGTAGATTGCATCCAAGATGCGCCCTTGTGTCTGTCTCTATCAGCTGGCCTAATAAAAGCTCCTAACGTTTCCTACAGGCCTTACTGCCTTCATTTATGAGTTTGGTCAGGGACGAGGAGCCCACTCGGCTGTCAGGAACATGAATGGGTAGGAGGGTTGCTAATCTTAACGGGAGCACAGTGAGGCAGAGCAGGCAGATGTCCCCAGGAAGCAGGGATGTGCGTTTTCCCAGAAGCGGCAGGTTGTGGTCCAGGGCCTCGTGGTGTTTCCGCAGGCCTTGGATCTCCTTGCTCAGGCTGGACGGACCGCGGCACAGCTCCAGCACGCTGACCGCAGCGCTTGGCTCAGGCCATGCTCTTCCGGTAATGACTCCGAAAGCTTAGAAGACCCATCCTACCTTGAACATGGCCTCTCTCTATCGCGATGTGGTTGCCAGGCTCCGTAGAGAATGATAGCAAAGAGCTTCAGAGCAACGCAACCCCCGCTCCCATCCTCCAGCAGTCTCAGATGCTGTCTGGCAGCGTATGCATATGCTTGCCGTTCGTGTTTTTACACGATCTGGAAGGTTGGCCCCTAACTCTTGCAGTCTCGAAAAATAATTCATTTTCTCTTCTGGGATTCCAGATCAGGGATTAGTTTAATGATTTTTTTTCCTTCCCATTGTTTGTTTTTAATGATTAAGGTGATAGTTATAAATTGTTAACAAGTTCTGGTGGAAATGTGATCCCTGGGAACTTTTTTTACGCTGAATAAAATAACAGTGAGATTGATTTAGCAAAGCCGGTTGAGTTCCTGTGTCTTCAAAGATTATCTTGGTTCTGCATGAAGGGCCAGATTTTTGAGAAGTATTTAGGCCTAACTGAAATCAGGTGCTTAAGCGCCTTCAAAATAAGAGAAGCTTCTGTCTGTAGGGAGTGATAATATTGTGTGTTAAATCAGCCAGTATATTAGACCTTACTTTTTTGGCTGGGTTATTTTTTCAGGCGGATCCTTTCCTCTGGCAAACTGCTGAGCTGGCACAGCGAGATTATTTTATGAAAAAAACCCTTTCTCCACTGGAAACAGCCCGTTTCCCTGGAGGTCAGCGGGGCTTGTGAGGGTTGATGCTCGGCCGGTGACACCTCCGTGAAGCACTTAGTGCAGTGGTATTTCGGTACGGGCCGGAACGGGGCCCGTGACTTTGCACGGAGACAGAGCTCGTGGGGTTGCCTTGGATCATTTTGCTTTGCTCTCCTGCTTAGTGTTTGCTGATCTACAAAGCATTTACTCCTGGCAATTATTCCGATGAGGCAGGGGGTTGTTTGAAAGCTGCGAACAGAGATTTCTGGGGAAATGTCTTCAAAGGATGATCTTCCAATGGAGGTTGTAATTGTTTAATGATTTTCTATACAGATTTCCATGTGGGCTGCTCCGGGACAGCCAGAGGTGGTTCGTCAGCAGAGAGCTTCTGCTCGTGCTTCGCCCTCGCTTCCCCCGGCGCTCCGTGGCTGGTCAGCTGGCTTCTGTACGTTATGTTTTGATTTATATTTCCCTTGGTTTTTACTGCTCTATGTCAGACCCAAACCTCAAACTTGTCACATTTTTTTCCAATTAAATCAGTTGACAGTGCACGAATGTGTTGTCTCTCCCAACACACCCTGCCTCTCTGGCGTCTGCACAGCTGCAGTAACGCTGCTTCAACAACCGAAACGGGGTTGGGGCAGGGCCTCCGAGCCATCAAGTCCCACTGTCCGCTACTGCAGCCAGTGAAGCTTCTCGTCCCTCACCTAGGCTGAAAACCCCTTCATATTGCATTGGCTTTTCCCCTAATTGTTTGGACAGCAAGAAGCCTTATTCTAGTTTCTCACCTAAATTTATTCATGGGTGGTTTATGACCTTTTGCTGATGCTGTCCTTTCACCTCAAATAGCACTTTCCCTTCCTTTGTGTTAAACCTCCTGACACGTGGAGAGACAACAATTTTGTCACCTCTCCACCTTCATTTTCTTAGACCCACAAGTCAGGATTTCCTAGCAGCTGACTCTTGTAAAAAAGGCCGCCCTTGCTCTGATGGTCCGGATAGCTTTCCTCTGAGCCAGTTCCAGTCTGAGCTCATCATCCTTGACCCCAGTTTTGGGTGACAAGGATTGCACAGTGCTTCACGCGTGGTCTCACCAGACTGCGTACAGCGACCCTTGCTCCCCCCGACACAGCACATGCAGATGCTTGTGAAGCCTCAGTGTTTAAGCAGGGCTCCTGCAGCATGCAAGACCACTGTGTTTGAGGAATGGGATTATAAAAGGTTTGATCCCTTTCTCAATGAAGTCACAGTTGAAATTCCCATCGATTACTAAGGTGTGCGTCCAGGACTTAATAAGTCTTGTTGCTCGGTGCCAGAAGTGGTGAACTCCACTTGATACGATACATCATGTGCCAAAGGCATCGACGTATCTGACGGAGAGCCAGGGGGAGCAGGAGCTCAAGGCAGGTGATGTCAGTGAGGGTCCAGGGATGGGTCCCCTCCTCCTGCCCCCCTTTCCTTTGCTCAGTGAGTAAATAGCATATAAATATTGTTAAATCATTTTTAAAGATTAAAAAAACAAGGCAAAGTTGTGCCCTTGACTCTCTGATGGATAGGAGCAGAGCTTGTCCAAGGCTGAGAAGGACTCCAGAGGCCTGGTTCCTGAGCAGCCAGAGAGATTTTGGACACAGCCAGCGCTGTGTTCTGCATCTGAGACGCTTGAGTCCTTTCACCCGGGTGGGAACACAGGGAGCGGGTGTTCAGGAGAGGAGCAGGAGGACTCTCCTCTCCAGCCATCACATGCGGTGTTGGGAACTGCCGTTGAGTCTCGAGGCTGGCTGGAGATCAACTAGAGATCCTGTGTGATGGAAACAGAATCCTTCTGTTTCCTGATCCAAGCCCCGTAACACAAAGCAGATGTAAAGGTCTAGCTGAGATCAGGAAATCTTTTGTATGCGAGGCGGAGGCAAACAGCGACTCTGCCTGCTGCCAACCTGAGGAGCCCGTGCGAAGGGAAAATCAGGTACCTCTGGGGCAGGAGAGATCTGGCTCTGCAGGGGAAGGGGCACTACGCCCGCTGTGCAGCGTAACCTGACTTTCTGGAGTAGCCTTGAGTTAAACAATGCCTGTGGCACGACCTGCATCTTCTGCAGGGTCAGGGGTATGCTGTGGCTGATTCTGCCGCGCCTCCATCATCTCCAGCTCCGCGCTGCGGAGGTCCCTTCCGCGAGCAGCTGCCTCCCGCGTCGCAGCACTGCAAGTTGCTAAACAAAGCAAGGGAAAATCAGGCACAAGCTGTGCAATTTGCAGATGATCTGTGTACCTGCTAGCTCGTAACAGATGTTTTCCTTCGCGTGACCATTTGTGAGCTGCTTCCTTGTCACAGTCTGTGGTAGCTGTAATGCTCGGGAGTGAGTGATATCTTACACCTGCACAGAGCAGTGTTTCTGCCTGCAAAAATTGCTTTGCAATTCCAGAAATCTCCCATTACACAGAGTTTTATATCCAGTGCAAACACCAGCAAAATAAGACTGCATCACATTTTCGACATAGGCTTTAGGAAAAAACGAGAAGAGGGGAACTGCAGGCACTGGATGGGATCCACATAGCTCCGTACCCTCTCTGAGGGGTGGCCAGAAGTGGGTGTTGCAAAGGCAGGAACAACAGAAGGCGAATTAGCCCTGCGTTAGGTCTGCTCATCGTCTCTAATAGCTGGAGGTTGCCTGCAATATTAATATCACTTTCAGCAGGGTTGTTGGTATTTAGCTGTTGTAACTCCAGCTATTCTTGTTATCCGCGTCCATGCCTGCTTCCTCTCTGAAATGTCACAAATTCTTGGCCACAACAATTTCCCGTGGAAGTTCGCTCCAGAGTTTAATTCTGCATTGTGCAAGCCCCGTGTTTCCTTCTGTAGGGCTGTGCCGGGGTGGTGTCAGCAGCACGGAAGTTCTGGGTCAATTATTACGGGGTTGTTTCTGAACAGCAAAACATCAGCCCAGCATAACTCGTGCGGGCCGGGGTTGTGCTTGGCTTTTTGGACAGGCCCCTAATGGATAAAAGGACTGCAGTTCCTCATCTCCTGGGCAGGTTGGCAGGTGCATGGGAACGCGATACCTTCCTTTGGGCTGCCCGCAAGGGGAAAGGGAGTGTCTGCCTCAGAGAGGCTGTTGATTTTTCCTGGCTCTTTGCCAGCTCTACCGGTGGACCGCCAGACGGGTATTTCGGATAAACGCGCAGCAAAAAATGAAATGAGCCAAGAAGAGTCTTGTGCTGAAGACACAAGTTTTGCAGGGAGTTTTTTTCCCTGGGATGCGGCGCTCCCCATGATAACCAGGGTGTTTCAGTAGCCTGGAGCTTGGGCGCGCAGGGATGGAGGGATGGGTGCACCTCCGCGATGAGAGGATGCTCTGGCCGGGAAACCAGTGCTCGCCTTACTGTACTGGGCTGCTGTAACCATGTTATCACACTCCCAGAAATGCCTTTCTTGTACACTCTGTAGGTAGGTAATGCTAAACCACAGGGATGACTCTTGAAGTTTGCTCCTGTGCACGTTTTGCACCAAATTCCCACGTGGGCATACCTGCAGAGATCGGTGGGAGCCTGGATTCCCCACGGGCGCTGCTGGAGTGCGTTGCAGTCTGTCAGGAACGGCTGCTTGCCATCTGCTGCGGAGCTGGGCAGCAGAGAGCAGGGGACCGTGAGAGGTTTTAGTGAGGTACCTTCAGGCACAGCATCCTCCAGTACAGCTCTATCCAGAACAGCAGATTCAGGCCTCTTGCAGTAGCTAAGCTGAGACCAGAATATAAATGTCTTTGCTACATACAACAGAGGAGAAACAAACCTCTGTTGCACAGTCAAGGTTTGTTGTGCTGCTGACCAGCCATCTGCTCAGCTTGGCTCGGCGGGGACTCTTGGAAACCATTTGGGCAAAATGGGTATGGGCAGTCAGTACATGCTTGTGCTCCCCAACTCAACGCCTCTTCTTCACCTCACAGTGTGAACCGGTCTGCGGTGACAAGAAACTGAAGTAGATTTAAGATGGGACCTGCCTTTTGGAGAGACTAGGGGTGAGTGATGTGGGTTTTGGGGTGAAGGTTGGACTAGGGTGAGGAGCGATGCTGATGGAGGGGATGCGTGGGGTGGCAGCAGCTGCAGTTACAGGGGACCTTGCTTGAGGCATCCATGCTTTGGAGATACTGGACTTTCAAGGCAAGACAAAAAAGAGGATGGGATGGGAAGGCAAGGAGTATCCCATGTCATGGATGAAAGTCAAACAGGCATTTTTCCATGTGTAGCTTCAAAAAGCTGTGATAAAATAGAAGCCAGAAAGTTTCCTCTGAGATGTAGCTCTAAACAAGGGGATTGCCCCAGACAGACAGCTCGGATCTCCTGACAATCTTGCTTGAAGGGGCCCAAAGTAACAAGCACTGTTTAACTTGGAAATGGGGGGGGTTGGACTAGATGATCTCTAGAGGTCCCTTCCAACCCCTACCATTCTATGATTCTATGATTCTATGATAAGGTGAGGGAAAAGGGGGTACTTTGCCCTGGGTCACTGGCTCTGCCAGCGTGACCCCCTTTGCTCTGTGTTCAGGGGGAAATTTTTCTTCCGTTCCCTCTCCTGTTGTCAAATTCATGCCCAGCTAACCGACAAATCCATCTCTTCAGAGATCAATTACAGTGTCTGGCTGCGAAGCCTGGAAATCCAATTAACTCCCAAAATTTTTTTTTTTTTTCTGTTTTAAAGACAAAAAAAAAGGGGAAGTGAGAGAGAGAGAAAAAGAGAGAAACACATTGAAGCAGGGGCATAAATCACCTCAAAAACATTCCAAACATTAAAATAAACAAGGACGATTTTCAACTTCATTTGTCTCTTTTTGAGATTCTGTCACTGATGTATTTTACTGCTCCATCTGAGCCTCGTTTTTGTCTTTGCTTGTGTTCGGAATCGGCTGTTGTCTCTGGAGCAGAGCCCCGGGACTGGATGACTCCTGCAGCGATGCCAGGATGCATTGCCTGCATAGGGCATCCTGCCTTCCATGGGGCTGTGGTTCACTCACCTGAGGTTTTAAGGGGTTAAACTGTCTCCATCCTGTAGGGCATCCGGGGACTGATTAAAATGGATGGTCAGCTCTGCCTGGGTCTGAAAGGGCTGGTAGTTTGGGTGAGGAGCGTGACGCACCAGACTTCCTAGGAGGAAATAACTCTGCTTCTCAATCACAGACTTCTGACTTTTTGCAGCCATTCAGAACTGGCTGCTCAAATTGAACCTCTCCATCTCAGCCTCGTGTCCTTGATCTTTTATGGACTTACTCCATTTGACCAACTCTACCGTGTCCTCAAGGCCTCCGAATGGCTTAAAGGAGACTCTTCTCCGCAAGACAGTGAAATGGTGTCCATGTGGGAAGACACTGTGTCCGTTGAATTGTCTGAAGGTCAGCAGGGCCCAGGTGTGTCTCAGGCTGATGGTCTCAGAGAAGACCTTAAGATAAGGACTGGGAAACATTGCAAGAAATTTAAGGGAAAGAAACAAGGACTGATGTATTTGTGATGTTTCTGACTTTGAGAATTGGCCAACCAAGGGTCTAACAAGTCATCAGTGTTACAGCTGCCTATCCAAACAAGGGGATACGCGTAGAGGAGTCAGAAGAAACATCTCTGCTTGAATAAGAGGGTTTTCTGTCTCTCAAATGCCCACTATTTGGCTGAAGACATTTTCGAGTAGGAATGCAGGCGCCTAACTGTGGTGGTTGGTACCAGGGACAGGTACTGAGCATCTGTGCAGTAGCTGCAGATATGATGTAGCATCCTTGAGGGCCTGGCGCCCATCTGGAGTGGCAGCAAGCTGGAGGGAACACCTTGGGACATCCCAAACAGGGAGGTGTCAGCCCTGGTCTTTGGGGCTGGAGAATCTCTGCCTTGCTCAGGCAACAGGGGTTTGAACATGAAGCATCTTTGCTGCTATCTGTAGTCCCTGTCCCCCTTCTTCAAGAAGCTTTAGTTTTCATTCCAGAGCGGGATGAATAATCCTTGGGGGTTGTTGTGAAGAGGAATTGTCACCCTTCCTTTAGCTCTATCAGAAACTCTTCAAGAGGCAGTTAACAAATAACCTTCCCTTGGGATAAATTAGCTCCCAATCCCAATTCAATAGCTGCTCATTTTAAGATGTCCTTGTTACCTTGTGCGAGTGGCTGATCTTCCTTTGAATCCTGCTGTGTTTTCAGACCCCGTGATTGCTGCAAGCAATCATGAGTTCCACATTAACAGCTCATGCACTGATTGCACCAAGCAGTCCCAACACAACCTTTTGTGAAAAGTTTTGGAAAGTTGAGCTTTGTGCTGTGCTATCAGAAAGCTACACAGCTCTCACTTCATCACGTATTCTGGCAACTGACTCTTCAAATGAGGGCTGGTTTGCAGGGGCTGATGTGTGGAGGAGATTTGTGCCTCAAAGTCCGGCTTTAGAAAGAAAATTCTGTAGGCAGTGTCAAGGAAACCTGGTGATGGCAGAGTTGTCCAGCAGCCTCCAGGCAGCCTGGAGCAAAGGCTCTGAGATGTGCAAATAGTAATCCAAATGGATTTTTTCTTTTTTTTTCTTTTTTTCTCATGGCCCAACATTGTTGTAGAGTAGGAGAACGGCATCGGGACAGCTCGAAAAAAAAAAAAAACAAAACCAAAAACCAAACCCCAGAACAAAAAACCAACCCCAAACTAAAAAACCCAAACAAAACCACATCAGAAAGAAAACCTCCTGCCACGTCATCTTGGCCAGACCTTCCAGGGAGACAGCCTTTCTCAACTCTGTAAGGACCGTATCTCATGTACCAAAAAGCATTGCAGCTGTTTGCAAAGAGTAGGTAACCCTTATTAACAAGCCGCTCCAAGAACAACAAACTGAAACATGTAGTCTTGCACAGGTGTTCTCATATAGATCTTTGGCTTTCAGGACCGTTGTGAGATTTTTATTTCCTCTCCCACCAAGGGCAGCTGTATTGTAAGGTATCTTGTGTCAATTAAAAATCTCTTCGATCAAATACTGGCAGATGAACCGTTCAAAATATTTGAAGAATGACTCCTAAAAGCTGCCACTTGGCTGTGAGTGAATTCCTCCAGAGACTGGCCTGCCAGGCTGGTGTGCAACACAAAATCTCCGCTCGCCTTTAGTTCCAAAGCTGCCAGTGAACTGCAGTGATGGGTATCGAGGGAAATCTGTGTCCGATAGGACAGAGTAGGCTATGGTCAGTTCTTTTGTGGGAAACGTTGCCCCAAGAAACCTTTGTTTTAACAAAACCCATTACTCAATTGATCAATCCCTGGTTACACTTCAAATTCCTATATCCCAAATCCATGGCATAGATTAGATAGCTTAATTTGAAACGTGAAAGTAGGCTGGAAATCATTGCTGTGCAAGTTGTGTAGAGGTGGGTTTTTTTTTCTATTCCATGGCTGAATTGGACTTCAAAAGAATAAATAAATTCCATTCTGGTAGCTCCCAGATTGAAGTATACTTCTTTGGAGAAAAGAAAAGAAAAAAAAAAAAACAAAGCCCTCCCAATATTTTATTCAACCCAGAGTGAAGTATTTTGATTTGGGGGAATTCAGCTAATTTTCTTGCTCCTCAAAATAGGTCAACTTTGAAATAGAGGATGTCACATTGAAACAGAAAGTTGAACAGAAATGTTTAGAAAATGTAAGATTATATATACATATATTTGGAAATTTAACAAGCTTGCGAATGGAAAGGAAGCATCCAGGCTATTTATAATTCAATTAGGCTTAGATTTAGGACTATTTTTTGCTCTCAGTAAACTGCATTTCTTTTTAATTTAGAACAATCTCCTTCCTCCATCAAAGCCCCTTCTCCTAGCTATAGCTGGAAATATACAACTATAATATAGCTGGAATGACTATAGCTATACCGTGCCACCTAACTGCTGGATTTTTCTTTCCCGAGGTTCTCCAAGCATCCAGGCGTGTTCACTTGGGAGTATTGGCATTGAGGACCAAGGTATGGAAAAACAGGGCATGTGCTGCTGGAACTGTTATCGAGGACATTTATTGCAGCAGCTCTCTCCTGCAGGACTTCTCAAGGTTTTGTCTCTTTTCCCCCATTCCCCTGCAAATGTCCTATACTACATTTTCCTTTCATTACTAAAAAATCTTACAAAATACCCTTCTCTGCTTTCTGTTTTTTTGTATCTTTTCAGTGCTCCTTCACCGTCTCGCTTTGCGGCATCGTCTATGTATGTGTAAGTAGTAAGTTAGTTTCTATTCTCACTCTGGGGGGTTGGCTTCCAAACTGTTTATTGAGTAATAAAATGAGAAAATTACAAGCCATTGCCCAGGGATAATGTGCTAATAATTTTATGACTGGACAAACGGATGGAACAGCCCACAAATGGTGGTAAGCAGGAAACCTGGTATCTATTGCCAACAGAGCCACCCCCGAGGAGCTCAAACCTCACTGCTAGTAATCAAAGTTGATGCAACAACTGCGAGCTATTAAAAATTACTTTGGGGATGGGTGGTAGGACGATCGTTATTACTTTCAGAGTAAAAGTGGCAGATAAGCTTTTTGGAAGGTGTTTAGAAGTTTATCCTACACGGAGTGAATGTAACGGACCACCATGCCTGCTCACGCTCAGGTCCACATGGCCTACAGCTGCTGGTCTGGAGGCTGGGGATTCCTGGAAAAGCAAAGATTAAAGGCTGTTAATGCTTTCAAGCAAACATGAATCATCCCAGAGATAACAAAGGGTTTAAGTTACTTTCTGCATTGTCTAATTGCGTGGCACTTGAGTCCACTGAGCAGCGTCCCAGCTTTGACACTGCAGAGCGCAGGGACAGAATCTGCTGCTGCAGGGTGACCATGGGGTTGCACCCAGCTTTATGGTCATATACCCCATCCCTCTCACCTCAAAACCTTTGGGTTTAATTATTTCTATTTTTAAGCCCATATCTGTAGCTGGTTTAGTTCTCATCCAGTAAATCATCCAGCTCCTTTGAGACTCCTGGTGAACCCCTGACCTCCATGATGTTGTGGGTGAAAAAGGAGCTACGGGCTGATTGTAAAGCGTGCCTCTGACCACCAAATGTGGTCAGATGCCACCATTTAAATGCTTCCATTGAATTGCCAAAGGCTTAGGAGTAAACAGCGCTGCTCAGCTTGCCTGTCCTAAACCATTCTGAGAAGAGGTGCCCCGTTCGCCATCTCCAGGGCTTCCTAATCCGTCTCGGGGGCAGAACATCATATCTGCACTATCTTCTTTCCACTGATGTGGAGTTCAGTGGAGCACTGTCCGAGGTAGGGCCCTTGAGAGGTCTCACTCTCTGCCCACCTCCCATGACGAGGATTGAGCTGTACCTCTTCCAAACTAGCAGCAGATCCAGCTCTTGAAGTGGGCAGGAAGCCATGCAACTGGGAGTAGCTGTCTGCAGCTGCCAATACCTCACATTTATATGTTAGTGATGCAGATAGAATGTCGTGAACCAGTTTCCCTCCTGCTTTACTGCTGATTTAATGATCGGAGGAAGAACTTGACTGTTTATTAAAACATTAGACAGTAAAGTTTAACAATAGACAGTAAAGGGTTTTGTTTTTCCATCCTTCTGATTGTTAAAGCAATACGTTGGGCTGGAGAGGGACCTGCTCCCAATCTCTGAATCCAGAATGACAGTACGGGGTTGTGATGTGGCTGGGCAGCGCTCCCTCCATCAGGCAGGATGAAGAAGTCGACATTGCCGTTCCCGTGCATGGCAAATCCAATACCTGAAGAAGGGCAGGGCCTCATCCCTAACTGGGCTGTCTCACAAGACTGGCTTGCTAACGGCAGAGAGGATGGAGCGGCACAACTGTCTCTGAGGCCCTCTGTTGTTGCTTATCAGCAGCGCTAACTGCGAAGCTTGCCAAAGGTATTTGCTTCATCACCTGTTCTTCTTCCTCCATGGCAGAAGGTATCTCTGCTAAGATGCCCTGGTGGGGGCCAAGTTCTCCAGCCTGTTGCATGGGTCTGGAGGATGGACAATCTCTGCCAGCTTTTCTGTCCTCATAGCAGCCTAAGCCGATTCAGGCTCAGAGCCCATGTGGTCACTGGGTGTAAAAACATGTTTGGGCATCCGCTGGTGCAAGTCGACACCCAGTTCTGAACTGTGACAGTGGCTCCATAGGGTGCGGGGTGGCGGGTGGGGTGGTTTACGACTTCTACGGGCCATGGGATTCTCTCCTGACATCACCTTTTCCGCCTGGTTCCTGTCCTAAGCCTGGCTTCTCCTGGGGTCGGAGGAGAAAGACAGGACTTCCTAGAATCACGCATCCTGCCTAAGGAGAGTTCGGTCAGCCTTCAGAGGGGTTGAGCGCTCTCCACAGATTGCAGCGGGATTCTAGATGAATTCTTTTTTGACATTTGACGTGTAGGCAGGCTAATGTCTGCAGAGGCAAATCTTGCTTCAGACCTGAACCACAGCATCCACCTCCTTGGGCTCCCTTGGAGAACCCTGACTGCAAGCACAGCAGCCCTGCTGAGGGGTGGTGGCCTTCCTGCACCTTACTAAGTTCTCTGAGTTCTGGGCAAGCCCAAAGCAAGTTACCCTCTAGATCAAACCTCGGTCCTGATAGAGGTTCCCATCCAGTGGGGTTTGGTGGATCACATAGGAGGGTGAATCGTTCAGATGCAGGAGAAGCTTCCGCCCTCTTCTCGTGCTACAGCAGCATGTGAAATCCAAGTGCTGCTCGAGGCCAGCCCAGTGGGTGAGGAGCTGGTTCATTCGGGACCTTCATCCAACGGAACAGACGCCGGATGTGAGAACAGGGTAAGAGGTGCCTTTGTTAGCCTTGAAAGGGGAAGAGGGACAGAAAGCAAGTGTGCACGTGCACCAAGACAAAAAGGAGAGGGTTGATCGCTCATGATCCTGGCATATTTGCGTAAGCTCAGAGCATTTTGGGCACTGAGCTGCTTTTCTGAGTCCGCCAAAAAGGCTTTCAAAAACATAGTTGCCATGGGATAGGAGCGAAGGTGCTGTTGTGAACCAGCAGCCTTCTCCAATGGAGTCTGAAAACAGCAATCCCTTTGCACTGCGGGCAGGAATTACACGTGAAGCGCTCCAGGGATCCGTGGCAGGGCTTTTGCTGTGCTATCCACAAACGATCTGGAAAGGGGAGCAGACAGAAAAACAGAATTTGCAAGGATGCAGCGTTAGTCAGGGCAGTGCCAGCAAAAGCTGACCGCGAAGAAGTACAGAAGGCTTGCAGCGTACTGATGGCTACGCGATGACACGGAGGTGATTCTTTGTTGACAACTGCACATGGAGAAAAATCAACAGTAGCCGTACCTATACAGTGGCGTGGTTTAAATGAGCTATTACCTCTCTGGAAGGGGATTGTAGAGGCATTGCAGGCCATTTCTGGGGAAGTCAGCGGCAATCACAAAGGCAAGGGCAACGCGAAGAGTTACAAAGGATAAGAAAGAGCCTGTCATTACTCGACTGGGTACATCCCCAGTGTGTCCTGAGCTGCTCGGATGCTGTGTGTAGCTCTGGCGTCTGTGTCTCAGGGGGTCAGGCACAAGGAAAGGCGTGAAAGGAAACCAGAGCTACCTGTTGTAGCAGCAGGACCTCAAGTGACCAGGAGACCTTAATCCGAAGAGGAGCGAAGGAGCAAACGAGAGGAAGAAAGTCATGGCTGGCTTGGAGGAGGTGGACGTGCAGCTGGATGGACCTCTGCTCTGGCCAGGGCTGATGCTCTAGGGAGACCCCAGCCTTAGCTCTCTGCATCTGGCAGGTAGGGCTGTGAACTGTGCCAGCACACAAAACATAGATCAGTGCGGGCAGGTCGGTAAGAAGTGATGGGACCCCTGCTGTCGTTTGCCTGTAGGACAGCAAGCGCAACGTTGACCACTGTCCTTGTCCTGGCCATTTCCAGTCAACTCCTTCTGCTCGGGAGGGTTGCAAGCCAAGTAGCAGGAAGGTGCCATTTGTGCATCACGCTGTCATCTGGGCTGCACCAGGTGACAAACGTCAGCCCTAAAAGACTTAAATGTACTCGCTCTGACTGCGCAGCCCTGGAAAATCTCCATACATCCAAGGATTAAATCCTGGCCCCAGTGAAACCACTGAGCGCTTTCTGGTTGAGTCCTGTTGGCCAGAATTTAATTCCCAGTTTTAAAGGCTCTTTAAAATCAGCTGTGATATATAACCAGTCTTCTCAGCCTCTAAATGCTTCAGCAAGATTGGCAGCGCTTCGGGAGGGCCACGAGCGGGATTGCTGGCAAAGCTGTAGGTGGGGAGAGAAACCGGGGAGCCCAGACAGGGCAGAGTGGAGCTGCAGAGCTGGAATTGCCTCTGGTCGTGGCTGCAGTGTGCAGGAAAAGCTGGGTAGCGGGCGAAGTCCTTTGCTTTTTAAACATCAAAATGCTGTTGATAGATTTCTGTTATTGCACACGCTGTTTGGAGTGTGTTTGTGCATCTATGTTTATACGCATACGCACACATACTTGCCTCCCCACAAGTACATGCACCAAAATACGTATATTTCCTCAGCCTGCACCTTTCTTTAATGGCAAAAGTACAGACAAAAGAATAAAATTAAGTCCCTTATCATTGCTAAGTCATCAGAAACTAGTATTACAGCTACTGGGCATTTTTTTCCTGAACTCTCCCCACTTCAAGATCCTAATTTAGCGATTCTTTCCGTAGCTCTTTACATTCTATTATTTATAAGAAACAATATTCAGTCCTCCCTTGACAGTATTTGCAGGGCTGCAGTAAGCAGCGCGGCAGAAAGGTGGTAGAACAATTTTGGTTATGTTTCCATAGCTACCTAGCTGCTAAATGTGGTTTATTCCATTTTAAAGTCAACCAACACACACACGCACACGCAGGCGCGCACACGTATGTACCCTCACACGCGCAGGCACTCGCAGATCACCAAATGAAGTGTATTCAGCCTAATCCCCGGTCTGCCTATTACAGCCTAATGTTCCTGTGATTTGTATATTTGAAGGGATTCTTGCTGCACAAATAAACGGCAGGGCAGCGTTCTCGATGGATATAGCAGGATGATAAACATATTGTTTCTTTCCTGCTCTCCTCTCCGCCGTGTGTGTTCCAGTCGGTCCCTGTAATATTATTATGGATATTTTTACCCAGCGCTGCGCGCTGAGGAAGTCGGAGGTAGGATGGTGTCCTCTCGTGGTAAATGCCATCTTTGCAGCCTCAGAGCGGCCGTGCCAACAGGCACCCATAAAAAGGGAAGGGAAAAAGGGGGGGCCCTAGAACTGCGTGGGTGCTTTAGGGGCAAACCTCTTTGGCTGGAGCTTCCTACTTGTGTGACTGCGTGCAAAGCCAGCTTGGCAGCCGCCATCCCGCGGTACGTGCAAAGAGAGAAGTCCAGCCCCGCGCTTGCTGTTCGCACGCCATTCAACGCAGCAGGCTGGAGGCCGCTGGTCGCACTCGGTTTTCCAAGCCCATCGCTGATTTAAGTAAGTTGAAGGGAGAAGAAGACGAGGCATTGGGACGGGAATGATCTGTACCAGCTTTCTAGAGCAGAGGGAGTTCGTCCTAGGGAAGTGTGCATGTCTAGAGAGCGCTGTGTTTTGCTGGAGAGCATCCCTGCTGCTTGCAGTGATGGGCAACAACGCTGACATCCACCAACTGGAGGGGGTGAGGGTGCAGAAGGGCAGCTTTTAGGCAGCCCTCAGAAACGCCTAAGCTATCGCCCCGGAACCCCGCAGGGGCGGCGTCCCGCTCCTCGAGCAGTGCGGAGGGATGTGGCGAAGAGCGGGATGGGGGGGAGGCACCTCTGCCCGCAAACAACGCGAACGACTGGTTATTGTCAGAGCAGGAGTGCAAGGGAGACGGGGAGCCTGATGGATCTCGCTGCCTCGTTTTTAGCACTGCGCATTTGCAATGTGGGCTCTGACAGCTCAGCCTTGACAATGCCCTGGGGCAGGTGGTGTCCATCCCTGCTGGAGCTGAGCTGGCTTTGCAAATTCTTCCCAGCCCTGCTGACGAAGGAGACCTGTAGCTTGGGCTTGTCTGACTGCTCTGGAGAGACTCTCGCCGCTTAAGCCAGCCATACTGCTGCATACGTGGGGCTTAACCCTCACACACCCACACATCATTTTTCAAGTGTGCACGGCCTGCGGGATCACTGCTTCTCAGGTACACATTTCCCAGTGCCTCACCGGTAAGGCTCCTCTCTGTCTCTGCAAACTGGGAAAGGTAAAAGCCGAAAGTAGGACAAGAAATAGCTACAGACAGGGACGACATGTATAGGGTCAGTTACAAAAATAAGAGAAGGATAAAGACATACCTAGCAGAAATTCCCTTCCTTAAGTACTATGTGAATGTAAATAAAACGTACAGGAGGGTAAATAGCTTGTAAACATGTATATGAGGAGGGTAGCCCTTAGCTCTTGTCCATTCATCCTGGCCTGAGCACCCAGCCCCCGTTCCCTCCCACGCCTCTGCAGCGTCAGCCCTCTGCCACGCCAGGGCTCCCGCAAGCCGCGTAGGACACGTGGCCTCGGTGGTGGCGGGTGTGCGTGGTGCACGGTGAGGGGGGATCTGGGGGGCGCTAGAGCAGCTGCGGCTTTTGTTGGGACACCGCATGGGCAGTGGGCTTCCCTCCTCTGCTGCGTCCCAGCAGCCCACGCAAGCCCCTCTCCAGGGATGCTCTGCGGTAAATCTGTGCCAGAGCTCTCTTGCTCCTGTGAGCGCAGTCAGCGATCGTTTGTGTGCATTGCATTGTATACACCTGCAAGAAATCTCTGTGGCATCATCAGATTACCCATATTTTCTGTCCCCTGTTACCTTTTTTCTCTCCCTGTTACTGTGGAGTAGGAACTGTGGTCGTGGCGACGTTATCTTCCCCTTCCAAGCAGCGGTCCTGTTCAAGTCACTTCTAGATCTCAACAAAAAGGTCTCACAAGTGGCTTTTCCAATGACAGGCATAGGGAAGTCTCTCCTGAAGTGGAGAATTTTTGTCACAATTTCTTTCCTTCTGCTTGGCAAAAAACAGGAGAGTGAAACATGCAATGAAAAATCATGTTTTATTAGCACTTGTAACAAGGTGCAAAAGAAATAAATCATCGTTGTAAAGCAAAAAAACCTCTGACCATCCCTCATCTGCCCATAACTTCTTGTTGTTTTGCAGATTGCCTCACTCCACAAGGTTGCCTGGGGTCTGCCCAGGCACAGTTAGTCACAAATTCATCCTTCTGGGTTGCGTGTGCTGAACAAGGTGGAGTGGCGGAGAGCTAGCAGATACCTTTGGGTGAGTCGCTGGGATTCAGCTCAGCACAGGAGCGGTGCGCCTGTATTTGCATCGATCTCACGTCTGGGCTAACCTGGTTAAAAACTCGGGGAGGTTTTATTGTCCCGGCTCTATTCCTCCCCAGGCACAGACCCTGGTCTTGTACCAGACCCGAGCTGCCTTGTGCAGCAGTGGCTCGGGTGCCCTGGCTCTCGCTGGCTCTGTGGGGAAGATGCTCCCACCTTTATACGTGAGCTCTCTCCACAGTGCTGAGCAGTTGATGATGCTCAGTCCAGGGCCAGCCCATACAGCCGTGTAAGATTGGATCCCTTTTTCTTCCCAAGCATGCTCCAGCTTTAAGCAGTTGCAGTGCCAGCCATCATTCCCCCAGCTGTCCTCCAAGCAGTCGCACCCTTTCACAGACCCGATTTCCACCTACGACGATTGCCATATTTTTCACACCTCTCTATGCCAGGAGAGCACAGAACCACGGGGCTGCTTTGGGCCAGGCTGAGGAGTGTGGGCATGAGCTGCTCGCATGCTCGTCATCCCTGGTCTTGTTTGTGCACCATGGTAAGGAACAGTGTGCGCACTAGAATGAAAAACTGAAACCTTACAAATAAGGACAGCCACAGCAGGCCGTAACTACGTTATTTTCCTCCACAATGTAAGATCCAATAGTGGGCCAAGAGACAGCATCATTAATGCAGGTGTCCAGCTTGTGACCAAGATGTGAGGTCGTTGACTCATGGTTGACTTTACTCGGCATTTAGGGACACTCGTCTTTGTTGCTTTCTGTCATACCAGGAGGGACTGGCGATAAATCAATTCCCTATGGCCACGGTGCTCTTCTGTGTCATCATTACGCGTGATTACAAGCAACAGCAATAATCATCACATCGCTGTTTCCAAGGCAGGCTTTGCTGTCTTTGTACTGGCACTCTTTCATCGCCAGCCCCCCAACAGGTTTATGCGGAGGTCACTGTGTTTTGCTGTCTCTGTAGCGACAGGTAATAATCCAAAGGCTACCATATCATCTAAGGATCATGCTCCAGGCCCCTCTCAATGAAGAAGCAGGCAGCACAGGCACATTTTTCTGCCTTTTCTGCCCCTTTAGCCACCGGCACCAGGCAAGGGAGTCACGCGGCCTGGTAAAACCCAGCTCTGACTTTCCTACTGTGGGAAAAGGACGGGTCCCCTTCCCATCACCCTGGGAAATGGCAGAGTTGATAAAGAAAGCCACCTCCATGCAGCAAAGATACAGCTGGCTGAAACCTTCATCCCGCCCTCCTCTCTGGATTAAGGCGGGCTTTTTTCTTTTTTTTTTTTTAATCAGGTCAATGTTTTACAGCTCGACTTCAAATAGTAGCTTAAGAGCTTAAACAACGAAACATAAGGATGTGTTGGCACGGAAGGGCCATCTTTCCTCTCCCTGCCCGTGCACAGCTCTGCTTGGCATCAACCTGGGGAGAAAAATACCCGTGCCTCGCGATCGCAAGCTGATCAGCCTTTTCAGGCCCTTCACAGGCTTGCTGGGAAGGTGAGACACGCGGCCAGATCTTTGGCTAGTCAATCACGGTTAATCCCAACCGGGTCATGCCATCTTACACCCGCTGACCCAATCTGTCCGGCAGCACGGTTTCACTTTCAAATTCTGTGGCTTTGTGGGCGCTGGATGCTGGGGGTCTCCAGGGCTTTTAGGAAGGTTGGTGCCGTAGGGCACGTTCAGAGACAGGGGAACCAGCGGGCAGGGTCCGTGCTCTCCTGGAGAAGCGTGTGTGCGGGGCGAGGCGGCGTGGGGTCTCCGAAGGGCCACCCAAGGCACTGCCGTTCCCAACCTTGTTCCGGATGGACGGCACCGCCTGAAAATAATTGCAGGTAGCTGCCCAGTGCTCGGGGAAGCTTGTTGCTATTCAGCACCGGCGGTCAGCCGCTCTCTGCTCCTCCGCTTGGATGCCTCTGAATCCCAATGAAGCCTCACCATCCTCCGCATACGCTTGGTCTCTCTTGTTCTGTCTCCAGCACTTTTGACTGCCCCCCTCCTCCTCTGCTGGCCTCAGCAGCTCCCCCTCTTTTTCTCTCTTTCTCTCTCTCTCTGCGTGCCCACCTCACATCGCGGAGCAACTTTCCGAAGGAAGAATTTCACCTCCCACCTCGTAGTTACTGCGAGAAGCAGCAATTGTCCAAGAAGCCGAGGAAAGCCCAAGAGACAGATCACATACCAGAAAAGGTGGCTTTTTCTGCCCACCATGATGTGTCCTATGGAAATGAAACTGCCCCCAGGTTATTGTGTTATCAGGGCAGAGAACAGAGCGTGCCTACAGCCTGGGTGAAAAACAAAAAGCAAGAAGAAGAGATGCTGCTCTGCTTGGGGAAGGGAGACTCCTCCCAGGCTTCTGGATCAGATCCCCGGCTGGTGTAAATAAAAAAGCGCTAGACTGGTTTACTCTAGCTGCAGCTGCTGTAAAATATTTCTTCCAAAGCATTTTCCTGCCTGCGCTCCTTTTCTTTTTCTGCTTTCCTCCAGCTTAAAATGCCGTCACTAAAATCCAGATGTCCAGCCAGTCCCATCTTTTCCCTTGCAGCCCGGCTGGGAAGAAGCAGCCAGTAGGATGGCTGAGAAACGTCAGACCTGGGGCGAATTCAGGGACAGAAATGCTGTGCTACCTTTTCCATGAATAAGGTCAACCAGCTGCCTTTGCCAGCATTCCCACCACCCCTCCGCCAGAGCAGGCAGCAAGCATCCCTCAAAGGCACGGGGCTGATGGGCCCGACGGCTGGCACATGTGTCAGACGTAGCTGGAAGGAGGAGCGTCATCTCAAAGGACAGCTCTACCGCCGGTGCACACAGCTCTGCCAGCATCCCCACTAAGCCCGACGACGCCTTCGGTGTCACGATGCGGCGCTGAGGTGGGGACGGCCACACCAGCTGGAGGGCACGGACCTGGGCTGAAGGGGTCTCCTCAAGCATTTCTGTTACTGCCCAGTAGGTGAGTTGTGTTTGGAAACGTCTTCCTCAAAGTTAGCCATCTGTGCTGTTTCCACTCTGATAAACACTTGTGGGTCACCTGCTTTCTTTAGTCTTCTCCTCCGTTTCTCGTTCATCTGAGCTACGCATTGTATTAATTACGTTCCTTCGATTCTCGTCCATGCCAACACAGGGGTGTCGTTATCGCTATCGCTTTCTCTTTTTATTATTTCTGTGCTCTCAGTCAGCAGACCCTAATATTCTGTACCACGAGAGTACGCTTTCCTGATCACCTTCCTTCATTAAGAAAACTTAATTTTAGTGCTGATGGGAAATGAATTGAATTAAAGAAAATAAACCACCCTAAAACAACCATAAGGTTTCTTGTTGGATTAAATATTAAAATTAATAATCCAGTGCTGCATTCAGCCCTGTGTTTATGTTAATATTTGATTCAATAAAAGCCCATGTTTTAGAACACTTTCCCATTTGTTTAAAGCTACAGATGAAATTGCAATTTCTGCATAAAGTAGAACAATACGTAGCTAACTGTTTTATGGTAATGAGGAGGAATGGCAGCTCGAAAATCCTCTACCTGGCAGGGAGGGGAGGTTTTAGCAGCAGGAAAGGGAGCGAATGGCAAGGCTGAAGGGGAATGCAAATCCTGCTTGCTGGAGGAAAGTTGACAGCTAGAAAAGAAGCTGCGCGTTGCAAGACATCGGCGAGCGCCCTACGTGTGGCAACCGCTCGGCTTCGAAATGTGTGTTGCTCCTCTTGCATAGGGTTGTATCTCTGCAGCGTCGGAGAGCTTGAGGTTGTTTGCCCCTGGCACGGGTAACTGCTGGGCCCGCTGACGAAGACCCAGGTCCTAGGCTGGAGGTGCATCCCAGCCGGCAGGGACACGATTGAAGGCCTTGCAGGTTCACCGCTGCTCGTGTTTGGGTTGTTTCCACTAGCAAACCCTGCTAGCAGTAAAGTGGTCCAGCTGTGGTGTTGCCACCCGAAATCTGTGAGCTGGGGTCAGACAAGGATGTGGAGTCTGGTGTGGGGCTGGTCCCAGGCCGAATTCTCCCCTGATGGCTTTGAGATGCCCTGGCTCCTGCTGGGAGTACCAGGCACGATGCGCTCAATAATGACCTCTAGTTCAGCGCTGAGTCAAGCCTGGCTGAAGTAGACCTCAACGGCTGCTGCAGTCCTGGGGTTCAGCCTCAGCATCCCAATGGCAAGGAGAACTGAGACTGAGAGGAGAATCCATCGCCCAGGAGGTTGCACGTCCCAGTGCAGAAAATCAGCTGGGAAGGGCTTTAAAAGTCCCGCTCAGTTGTTCTCGTTTTTCAAGGGATGGAAAACGGATGTTCTCATTTTCCAAGGCAGGGCAAAGCCGCTTGCAGAGGTTGGTGCTGGAGTTTTACGCGCTGGGGGATATTACAAAAGCCCTTTACTTTCCCAGGATAGCTGCAATGTTGAAAAAAAAAGAATAATTATATTGCCTGACATCATGTGGAGGAAGAATGTGGATTGTGTAGCAGTGATCAGTAAAATTAAATGCTTTGGAGGAGGAGTTACAAGTGAGTTTTCTGAAGTTTAGATAGGTACCCAAACTTCCTTGAACCTTTTGGGGCCTAATTAAATTTGAGGGGATCTATAAAAAACTGACATGGAAGAGAATAATCTTTTCTATTAAGAAACTACTTAATAAAACAGATTGTGTGTAAAATAGAAATATAGGCCTTGCGAAGGAAGAGTGAAAAGACACTAATGAGCGTTAATGAATCATATTAGCATGCCATTACCCGCAAATATTATAAATAGACCAACCAGTTTTAGGTTCTCTTTTCTCCAAAGAACCTCTTTGGTGGCTTCATGGGGTGAGTCCTACTTTGTACACAGGGAAACTGAAGCAGAAGTGCATCACCTGCATTCACCCCTCAAGCCTGCGGTGGAGGTGGAGATGAGAACACCGAGTTTTTATTTTTATATGGTATGCTTTGGCCTTTGGGCGTTCAAAAACCACCAGGCACCATCCTGACCTCTGCACGGAGCAGCTCTTCCACCTGCCTAGAGACAGCGTTGAGAAACTCACAGCTCCAGCAAGTGCCTCCCTAGCTGGATCCTGAGTGTTTTGTTCCTCTCTGGACCTTGTGTGGACATTGCCACGTGGGTCTACTCCAGGAAATACCCCACATGGGTGATGGGGATGGGTCCTCCAGGCACTCGGCAAGCGGCGAGTGCCAGGGCTTTGCCCGCATCGGAGCGTGTTCCTTCTGCGTGGCTGACGGATGTGTGCCAGCAAGCGCTCCCACCAGCCGGGCACCCTCGGTTAGGGAACCAGAGCTATGTTTCCTGCGGTGCCTATGGTTTGTTGATCCCTGTTTTAAAAGACAGTAAAGCATCTCCCTCCTCCATCACTGTGTCACCCTCAGCCTGTTCCGTGAAAGCCAGGAGTGATTTAATTTTTGTTTTGTTGCTCCTTTGAGCTCTACTGGGAGCTGGCATTGACATCCGTGATTGAGAAGGATTCCACTTATAGCCAGATAGGACTGGAAAAGATGGGCTGGTATAATGGTAATATCAGTAAATATGTGTTCATGGATGTCTTTGTCGCCTCAGACTGTTGCTGTGGAAAAGGGGATTACTGCGTTTCATTTGGGCTTAGCCTACAGGGACTGACTTTGGGGAGGAAGGTGTAAAAGAGACAAAATGCCAGTGTGCTGAGGAAGGGCGAGCGGGGCTCGGAGGCTGCACTGGTTCGCACAGGAACACTCCTTCCTTGTGATTATTTACAGCAGAACTCCTCGCTGCAGTGACGGACGTGTTCAATAACATTCCGGATAAAGAAGGTGGGAGGAGGCGCAACTAGTAATTGTGAAGGATGTCAAGAAGGAAGAACTGATGTGTTTAAACATATGGGCTGGGATTCCTCTCACCTCACCAATCATGCAAAAATAAGGTGCGTGCTCATTTTAGCTCTCTCTGTAGTCCGTGCAAAAGCAAGTTTCTTCCAGAAGGCGATTTGTCCAGTCTCGAAGGGGCACACGTGATGGCCACGTTCAGTAGTTCTCTGGAGGTTTATCCTCCCATTGACAATAGAGAGAGTACAGACAACTTTTAGACTAAATACGTGAATTTTAGTTTGTGCCGTTAGCAGAGACAAGCCCTCTTCCCCTCCCCCGGAGAAAGCACAAATAACTGTAATTTCACAAAATTTCTGACAGTGAGTCTTTGTTTTTTAAACAGCCCTAGCTGTCAGGAATAGATGATGCATTTGAAGAAGACGGGTGGTGGCTGTAAAGCGGAGTGAAGAAGCGGCGTGTAACCGCTGCTTTCCGGCTGACAGCGTGATCGCATCTTCTGATGTCCATCCTTGGCTTCAGCGCTGATGTCCAGGCCTTTGGTGCTCACCAGGAGCTTCCCTGCCCGGCGCTGCAGATCTGGGTGAGTGAGGAGCCTTCCTTCCGTTTTCCGAGGAAGAGCTGTGGTCTCCCTGAAAGCCACGGGGCCTCTGTCTCCTACATCCCCAAATGACGCAAACAGATTTACGAGCGGTATGGGTAGGTTGAAAAAAGTAGTTGTCACACCACCAAAGCAGAGGGCAGACTATCCTGCACAAGTTTGGAATGGAAAACAGGATATGTTTTCCTGTTTTCCCTGTCCATTTGCCTGATCAGTTACTGTTACTTTGAACAGCCGCCTGCCTTTTTTTGACTTCTTTTTTGGAAGAGAGTCTGAATGTATTTTACATCTGCTCTTGAGGCATCTGGATTAACACCGGCTCGCAGAGCATGGAGGTGGGCGGGATGCAGAAGCAGGCTTTGTTTCAGGCTGGACCCATGCTCTCCTCCCACCACATCGCTCACGCTTGGCTGAGCCAGGATGAAAGCATCGTTTCATTGGGAGGTGCCTCTTCTTCCAGGCCGGGGATCCCAGCACGCCCGTGTAAAGGAGAAGCTCTCCGCTGGCTGTCTTGCTATTTTTTATCTCTGTTTGTGAACAGATGAGGAGGGGGAAAAGGCACAGATTACAATATTTTCCTTCTTTTACTGCTGGAAGCAAGGACGAGCAGCTTTGTTTTAACAGACGTGTCTACGCAGGCTCCTGGCAGGTTGTCCTTGGGCCACAGCTCATGATGGCTGTCCTGGGGAGCGGGAGGGCTGTGACTCTACATGCTGAGGGGGAAGGCTTGTCCTCCCCTTTTATTTCATATATGGCTTTGGAAAGTCTCCCCCGTAATCATAGCCCTTGTCCTGCTCCCAGGCATCGCCTCAAGAGCAGCCTGCAAAGCCAAGATTCCTGCAAGGAGCTGAAGGCAGAGGGAGGTGAAGTGCTTGGGGCTCTGTAGCTCGCCCAGCTCACCTTGCCACGTTTGTAAATGGGTCTTAGAAGTTCAGGCTTTTGACATCTCCTTTGCCGGGACACACAGACATCTGCACGCGGACACCCATCTTTGCATCGCCAGGGAGAGCTCACCTGTCCCCACGCGAGTACCAGGCTGGGTAGCAGCGTGTGCGTTTCACCTTCCACTGTGTGGGGACGGCAGCTGTATCTTAAAAACACTCACAGAGTCCTAAAAATCCCCTTTGATCCAGAGCAAGCAGCATCCTCCCTCCCGCACAGCGAGATGTAGCAGAATTGCAAATGTCCAAGCCTACTGGGATGTCGCTACGCATTCGGCAGCCCTGCTTTTTTTTTTTTTTTCCCACACCTTAGGGGTTTAGACTGCACAGCAAGTCCAGTAATGAACTGTTACTCTGGAAAATAAGACTTTCATTAGGTTAGGTTTCTGCCAGGGTATTTGCGTTCCTTTATAATGAACCATGATATTGTGCAAAGCCCCGGCATGGAGCTGAGCGCTGCTTATCTGGCTGCTATCATTTACCCACTTATCACGATCAGATCCTCTTGCCTCCATCAGGCACCACGGCTGGAGGAAGGGAGGGGAATGGTGCGGGGCTGTGACGAGGTTTACACCTCCCTGAAAAGCTTTTTTGGGGGCTCGAATCGAAGCACGGGTCAAACAGGGGTTTTGACTGTTGATCATAACCCTGCCTTCTCATTACCGATGTCCTATGAACAAGTGCTGATATTTATTTTATTTTAGGTGCTCATTACTCATCACCAGCAGGTACTGAAATTGCAATGCCTGTCTCTTCTGGTGTGAAAACATTAATAACTGCTTTGGCTAAGCACAGAAAGATCATTTATTTCACAAACACGCAGAAAATTCAGGCCGGCTGGAATTAAAGCACAGCGTTTCTTTGCAGGCGAGGGTTTCAGGGCACGTTTTACCACGAGAAAGAATTAGTTTTACGCAGATCTACGCTTCCACAAGCAGACGCAGCTGGGCTGCTCAACCACCAGCCACAACCTTAAGCCATGGGGCTGGTAGAGAGGATCGCATTCAGGTAAGTGAGGCACGAGCACTGGGGCCGGGAGCTATTTCTGCCCTATCCGAGGGTCATGATCAAAATCCAGGTTGGAGTGATGCTTTCTTCCCGCATCTCCCCTTCACGTAAGGCTGGGGCAGGTCACATCCTGCCACGCCACCGCTCTCGCCCCGTGCCGCCCGCACGCGGCTGGCGGGGCTCGGCACCGCTGNGGGAGCTATTTCTGCCCTATCTGAGGGTCATGATCAAAATCCAGGTTGGAGTGATGCTTTCTTCCCGCATCTCCCCTTCACGTAAGGCTGGGGCAGGTCACATCCTGCCACGCCACCGCTCTCGCCCCGTGCCGCCCGCACGCGGCTGGCGGGGCTCGGCACCGCTGTGCCACCTCCCTCAACCCTTCGCCAGCCCTCAGACGTTCTCTGCGCACCTCACCTCTGTCAAGGACAAGGAGCGGTAAACTCCAGCAGCCTTCTGAAAAACATTTTAATTAAAAAAATGACATAACAGGAGCTTTAAAGGACATGAAAGAAAACAGCTGTGGAGCTCCCCTCTGCCCCTCCCCGCTCTCCGCAGTGCTCTTCAGAGCGATTTTCATTTAAACCTTTTTTGATTTCTTCTGCTCTGGACTCCATCAGCATTTTCAAGTGCAGGCCCTGTGGCCGTGCCGCTCAGAGCTGGGGGGCGCGCCGATTGTGTCGGCATCCTGGCAGGGACGTTGTTGAGCTCGCAGCAGCAAAAAGCCCTCCGTGGCAGCCTGCCTGGCGGCTCGGGGGGACAGGTAGCCCCCAGCGCTGAGCAAGGTCTTGGCTGGGCAGGGCTGCAGGCAGGGGTACGGTTAGGGCTACCGGGGGCTGGACGTACAAGGTGACAACCTCTTCCCCAGCCCCGGAGCAGGCTGATGCTGCAGGGTGTTCGTCGAGGTTGGAATTGGGAGCATCGGGGAGGACGCGGAGAGTCTGAAGGTCTTGGCTCTCTGGACTGGCTCAGAGGAGTTTGGGGATGCAGCAAGGACAAGGACGGTCTCTTGGCGTCCAGCTAGAGACGTGACACGCTGCTGGTCCTGCTGGGCAGGGGTTCTCCTTTGGAGATGGCGAACCATCAAAACTGAGCTCAAGGTGGTCCTGGCTTGGCTGGTCCAGCCAACATGGGGACGGCTGCTGATGTATCTAAGCCTGGTTTTGCTGTTAGCTGGATGGCTCCCTGACCCGGCGCTCTGCTTGTCTGGCGGTGTTGGCGAAACAGCGACCAAACCTCAGAGGCTGCAGTAGATCTGCTGGCCTTGGCACAGCAAAGCATTGTCTTGGCACAGGCGCCACCATGGCTGGTCCACCAAGGCTGAGCTGCCGAAGGCTGGAATATGCAGTGAGTGAGCTTTTTTACCCTATTTTACCTAAAATATAGTTCACGAGACCAGCATTCACAGCATCAGCCTAGGGCTGGGGATGTCAAATCATCTCATCTTTCCAGGAGAGCAGCACATCTGAAGGTATCACCGGGACCACCGAGCTAGGCTGGACCAGACGTTTCAGCCAAATGTGTTTCCAAGCTCTGTTGCTAATACTAACGCATGATTCGAGGTAAAACATGATGTAGCATTAGCGATTAAAGCGGACATACTGATTTTTGAAGAAATTCGATGAGAAGGAGGAGCCCCTACGTCTCCAGCATCTCAGGTTTAAAACCAGCAGGCAAGACAAAAGTGAAAATGTGAGTGGGGCCAAACTCTTCCCACCGGGACTGTTCATGCTTTGCATTTTGCAAATGTAACGTACTGGCCAGCTCAGGGCTTCCAATTAGAGCTGAACAAATGAAAAACTTCTCAGCTCACTGCCCACTCCTCCACAAAAAAAAAAAATTCAAAGAAATGGTTTGGATCAATGCAAAGTACAGACCCTTTGATTTTTTTTTTTTTCCCTACCAAAATAAACCCTTCTCCTTCCCACCCCGATTAATTTTAGATCAAATGAACTGTTTTATTCAATTTGAGACTGAAATGTCATTTCAGAGCATTAACTAGAATAATATTCCTTTTTAAAAAGTGGCACAGCAGCGAAAAAAGTTCAACTTTTAAAACTTCTTTTCTCTCTGCATCGATATAGGAACAAATTTGTTTTCTGATTAAAAAAACATGTTTCTTGTGAACCTTTTAAGTGAGCGTAAGCCCCGGGCAGAAGGGAGTGCGACCGAGCTCTGGGGGGACCTGACCTTGCCAGAGCTGTGCAGCACAGTTTGGCCAAAATCATCTTCATTTCCCAAGAGCTTCCTCCTACTTCTCTGCTGACTGCTCTTTAATCAACTATTTAAAACCCAGCCCAGAGACTTTCATCGCTTTCCAAATCCCTAGGACTTTGAAAAAAAAAATTCAATAGAACAGAAGGCGACACCGCGTCGGTGGCCAGCGGCCGGTCTGAGCCTGGCCCGGCGAGGCGGACTGCGACGCTCCTGCGTGGGGAGGTGGCTTTGGCACAGCAGGGAGGTTTTGCGGCATGGACCATAAAATGATTTTCATGGAGTCGGAGGCCATGCTCCATTTTCAGTGCGGCTGCGGCGTGCATCGCAGGCGGATCTGGAGGCAGAGCTCCAAAGGGATTAGTAAAGATTTATTTTTCTCTTTCTGGAGAGAGATGAAAGGTGGGGGTGGGGGGAGGGAGAGACGAGCGAGGAGTCCAGCAGCAAGGAACTCATTATTTTTTATCTTTTCCAATGACCGTGTTTGTTTTATTCCTACTTGAAAGTAGTTTCTTTCCTTGTGAAAGTTTGGAGATATCTGGAGACTGGGACCAGTGAGAAAAAGTGAAACAAAACAGAGGCAGGTGAAGGGAAGAAACACGGAAAATAAACAGAATAAATGTAGCCTGAGCTGGAAAATGTCCTCCTCCTGCTCGCTGATGTTTCTCCAAGGAGAAACACCTGTCTGGGCTTGGCACTGTGACGAAGTACCACGTCCGGGGGAGACGGGCTGATGCCTGTGGGGGAAACGGCCGCTCTGCCGATGAACGAGGCCTGCGCTGCCTTTTGCCTGCATTCAGAGCTCAAGGTTGCGCTCGCGTGCACGTACGTGTGCGTACACGTACGTGTCTGCGTGTGTGCGAGGGGTTGTTTCTGATGCCGGCTCGGGACGTGGCTGTTGCCACACACGACCGGGCTGCTGTGCAGAGGGAAGCGGGTGCCCACGGCGCCGTACAGGGTGTTTCTCAGCCCGGCTGTATTCATTAGTTAGAGAAAACCAGACCATGTGGGGAGCAGAGGCATCTTCTCCGTGACTTCCCTGGTCCTCACCCTAATCATATCTGTGCATCTCCTAAAGGAATTGCCTCAGAGCCATTACAAAAGGGATTTTACTTGGTTTTTCCGCCTCTTTAATTCGATGAGCTTTGATTCAGACTGGGAAGGAATGAAAGCTCACTACCACACGTACGCTTGCCTTCTCAGTCTACATGGGCAGCTTAAAAGGGGAAGGTTGCCACTGGGGATTCGCGTTGCTCAGGGTTCGAAATTTGCCTCGCAGCACCCCATTAACTTAATCCTAGCTTTCACTTTTTCCTTAAGCACGCTGTTCTCCGATTAGTCTCTGTACTGGGAGCACACGGACTGTGGAAGAAGGCAGCCACATCATGGAGGCGACCGTCCTGGAGCCGCGAGGCACGGCCCGAGGGACCACCAATAATTGTTGTGAGTGACCCAAAACTGAGGGCCATCTCAGCCCCAAGACATCCTGCCTTTGCGGGTTGAGAAGAGCTCCCCAGCCCTCCACGACAGACACCTCATGACCCTGATAGCCCCGCCACGGTCCCCATAACCTCCACAGCCCCCAGGCCAGGCAGGTGCACGTGCCCACAGCCACCTTTGCCACTGGGTCTGCAGCTGGGCTTTGTGCTTGAATTGCAAAGACACAACGGCACGTTCTTCCGCGCCGTCCCTGTAGCCGCGTCAACAGCCTCTTCCCTTGCACCAAATTGGCGGCATTTAACCTCCACCTCCTTGTGCTGAAAAAATAAAACCTAAAAAGCAGGTCTCCCAAAGGTGCAAGGACAGCCGTTAACCTGGAAAAACAGCCCTTTCACCAAGAGATGAGCTGGTTAATATTAGATAAAAAACAATCCTTGCTTTCAACTGGTGGCTCGAGTTGATCTGCTTGTGGTTGCTCATAAATACTTATGAAAATGCTTCAAGTGCTCAATTTGCATAGCTATAAAGTCTCATAAATAATTCTGGGTGCTAGTATTTAATTACGTGACCTGCACTGTGGAGGAATTTTTACGTCATTTACGGAGATCAGGGTCCTGAACGGAGACCAGGGTATTAAGTGGCCATTGAGTTGCTGTCAGAGCAGCCGCAGACAAGAAAGGGATGGGGACCCAGCCCAAATGCTTACCTGCATCTTCTTAGCAACACTAGAACTAATGAAGGATAATTTAACTTAAATACAACTTTTATGCCTGCTGTTGGGAGTTGCATTTCAACCATCAGGGGTCCCACAGAAGCCCGCTTAGGAGCAGGGCGATATTTCTCAGTAATTTTGAGGTACGTGGCCCTGGTTATGTGCTGAAGACTCCGCTCTGCAAACTGGAGAACCCCGTTACCTATAAATTCTGTGCTTGCAAAGCGAATATTAGCCCTCACCCAGCGCAAATGCCAGCCAGCCACGCATGGAAAATTCCAGCTAAACTAAGGGCTTTCAGGTTGGCCCTGATAACCATTGCATTCAGTGGGAAGGCTCCTTCTTTAGATTTAGCCCTTGGACTTCAAAAGGAATAAAAAAAAATAAATCCTATTTTTTTTTTTTAATCCACTGCAATGAGTTGTATCTGAAGCCCGCTGAAGAGAAGGGGAGCGACTGAAGGTTGTATGATGGAGAGCAAAAGAAGAAAAAAATTAAGTTACAAGACCTTTGTAGTAACTGTGCTTCAGCAAGAGACTTCCCCGCTGCTAGCTGGGGTCCTGTGCGCGCCGTATGAAACACCACGTGGGGGCAAAGGCGAATCCTCGTGGGCTGCCTTCTGCTTACGGGGGTGCGCGTGCGGGTAATCCCGACTCCTGCCCCAAACTGCAGCAACAGAGAGACGGTTTTAAACAACGATAACCCTCACACAGCACAAAATGCTTTTATATTTCTGCCCTGCCCCTGCCAAGGGGTTCCCATGGAAAGAGGCAACCCAATGGACCCAGCCATTGCCTGGGGGCTTTCGCCCTTCCCAAGGGCAGAGAGCGTTGGGGGGAGGCAGAGCTCTGCCCACGGCAGCGCCTGGCACCCCAGGTCCCCTCCTGCTGGGCAGGTCACCGCCGGCATCCAGCGTCACAACTGGTGTCTGTGCGCCAGCACGAGGCAGCGAGCGTATTATAAATAATTTATCCTCTGGGCAGGGGGGAAGGAAGAGAGAGTGAGCTTTTAATTAAAATGGTATCTTACAGATCAAATAAATACGAATAAGATGCCAAAAACAACTGTATAAATCCCAAACATTCTCTTGTGTTTTAATTATTTGTGTTGATATAACAGGAGCAAAGGCATTTTACTCTGCTTGGAGGGCGAGGAGGCAAAAGGTTACGCTGGCATTTTTTATGCTCTTTTCAAGGAACAAATGCTTCAGAAGCACAGATCTGACAAACTATAATTCATACCAGGAATTAAATTGGAATTTAGAGAACAATTGTTAATATTTCAAAGTAATTGTTTGAGAAATTATCATTTTGGTATCTGCCTCAAAAATAATTACCCACCACTAATTTTTCTTTTTCAAAGGCTGCTATTTGTTGGAATAGTGGAAAGATGAGGAGTTTTTGCTGTGGGCTATTTATGTAGTTCAAATGAGGAGATAAATAGGAAGGGACTTTCATGTTCCTAGGCAAATGAGCCTGACTCATGTACGGCTTCGAGCTCAAAAGTGGGCCCTGGATTTCTTTGAAAATTCAGGGAAGTTTTTATGGATGGGATTTGCAAGTCACACGAGACAAGTGAAGAATCAAAACCCGTGCATATCAATCAGAAACGAATCCCCCGATAAACCTCTACTGCACGGAGAAACCCTGCCCGCCCGGCACGGGCCACCAGAGCAGCGGCCGTTCCTCTGGGAGAGCAGACCAGAATACCGCAGCTGCCCGCCAGGCATCCCTCTTTGCTTGGTGTCAGAGAGGATGAGGTTGTATATTTGCAGTTTATACCCGTGCTTTTACCGCTGGTCTTTCAAACACAGCCNAAAATTAAGTTACAAGACCTTTGTAGTAACTGTGCTTCAGCAAGAGACTTCCCCGCTGCTAGCTGGGGTCCTGTGCGTGCCGTATGAAACACCACGTGGGGGCAAAGGCGAATCCTCGTGGGCTGCCTTCTGCTTACGGGGGTGCGCGTGCGGGTAATCCCGACTCCTGCCCCAAACTGCAGCAACAGAGAGACGGTTTTAAACAACGATAACCCTCACACAGCACAAAATGCTTTTATATTTCTGCCCTGCCCCTGCCAAGGGGTTCCCATGGAAAGAGGCAACCCAATGGACCCAGCCATTGCCTGGGGGCTTTCGCCCTTCCCAAGGGCAGAGAGCGTTGGGGGGAGGCAGAGCTCTGCCCACGGCAGCGCCTGGCACCCCAGGTCCCCTCCTGCTGGGCAGGTCACCGCCGGCATCCAGCGTCACAACTGGTGTCTGTGCGCCAGCACGAGGCAGCGAGCGTATTATAAATAATTTATCCTCTGGGCAGGGGGGAAGGAAGAGAGAGTGAGCTTTTAATTAAAATGGTATCTTACAGATCAAATAAATACGAATAAGATGCCAAAAACAACTGTATAAATCCCAAACATTCTCTTGTGTTTTAATTATTTGTGTTGATATAACAGGAGCAAAGGCATTTTACTCTGCTTGGAGGGCGAGGAGGCAAAAGGTTACGCTGGCATTTTTTATGCTCTTTTCAAGGAACAAATGCTTCAGAAGCACAGATCTGACAAACTATAATTCATACCAGGAATTAAATTGGAATTTAGAGAACAATTGTTAATATTTCAAAGTAATTGTTTGAGAAATTATCATTTTGGTATCTGCCTCAAAAATAATTACCCACCACTAATTTTTCTTTTTCAAAGGCTGCTATTTGTTGGAATAGTGGAAAGATGAGGAGTTTTTGCTGTGGGCTATTTATGTAGTTCAAATGAGGAGATAAATAGGAAGGGACTTTCATGTTCCTAGGCAAATGAGCCTGACTCATGTACGGCTTCGAGCTCAAAAGTGGGCCCTGGATTTCTTTGAAAATTCAGGGAAGTTTTTATGGATGGGATTTGCAAGTCACACGAGACAAGTGAAGAATCAAAACCCGTGCATATCAATCAGAAACGAATCCCCCGATAAACCTCTACTGCACGGAGAAACCCTGCCCGCCCGGCACGGGCCACCAGAGCAGCGGCCGTTCCTCTGGGAGAGCAGACCAGAATACCGCAGCTGCCCGCCAGGCATCCCTCTTTGCTTGGTGTCAGAGAGGATGAGGTTGTATATTTGCAGTTTATACCCGTGCTTTTACCGCTGGTCTTTCAAACACAGCCAAGGCAGCCTCCCAGACAGGCAAAGGAGACGCGATTGTGTGTACTGCACAACCCCACCGCGCAGCCCCACCGCCTTTGCAGCATTTTGGGGTGGAAAAAGGAGAGGCATTCCTACTGCTGCTCTTCAGATAGGGCACCGGTAAGTTGGGACATCCGTGGCCTCCTGGAAGGCGAGCTGGGTACTTGAGTATTTAGAGGATCGCGGGAAAAACGATAGGGTAGGCGGGATCTTAAACATCACGTTCTGCATCCTGCAGCCTTTGGTGGGGTTACCGAGGCCCTGCCCCAGCCCTCTGCTCTGCTGCGTTGCTGCAAAGCGTGTCCTCCTCCCTTCAAACGATGCTTCCCTCAAATGACGGAGAGAAACCGCAGCCGGAAAGGTTCGGCAAACGTCAGTTGCAAGGAATTGCGGTAGACTGCTCTGTTCAGAGAGGATATTGTGATGGGAAACTGTTTCCATGTAAACACAGCTTCAAATGCAAAAGGAGAAATTATTTTCTGGGGTTTGTTAATTTTTTTTCTGCAAAATTACTAATCCGTCTTTCCTAGGAATAATTCTCGAATGCATTTTAAAATATCTCACTTACTGACACGCAAGGTTTCTTTAACCGGATAGTTTTTCTCTAAGCAACGCTGATGTTGAATGGTAATTTTTCAAGTGCACAGGGAGAAGCAACGTTTTTTACCAAATCTTCTGGGAAAGGCTATTTCTCATCACAAAAACCCCATTTTTTCATCTGAGCTGTCACCTCAATGTCAGGAGACCCTCTGGCTTCCCCAGGCAGTCTCTGGGCCCCCAGTAAACCTCCCCAGTTGTTCTGTTGGCCACCGGGACGTTTTGCCTGACATTTCCCAGCACATCGGTCCCTGCACCCTGTGAAGGATCCGTGCTGCCAATAAATCTGCCCGGGGGAAGATCCTATAGCTTTTGGGTTGTTAACGTGTCTCCCACCCCCTTCATGCCGTATCTCCCTCCTCCCTTTGATCTCAAGGACTCCAAACTCCCATGAAGACACTGGTCTGGAGGCTAATGAGGAATGCACTTGACCTTTGCAGACACTGTGATTAAAGATTACCAGAGAATGTGGGGGAAGCAAAAAAAAAGCTCTTTTTTGGCTTCGTCCTCCCAGCTTGTTGTAAGTATCCCAATTACGAAGCAGATCACAGGGGCTTTGTTGGAAGACATCGGTATCAGCAAATTAGCAGGCTGCAGCGGGAGCAGTAATTAAGGCAGCTCTGCGTTTGCCCGGGTTTGGGGCTGTCACTCCTGTTTGCATGCTGTTTGAATTCAGGGTCCCCTCGCATGGCTGGGGTTTGGGCACCCGCTGTGCCAAGCTGTGGCTTCTGCCATGCATGCCGTGCTTTTAAAATAATTGCCGTGTTTTAGGAATTAATTGTAGCGATTGCAAGCAAAGGACAAAACACAGGCAAAAGAGTAACGGTCTGTGCGGTCCTGCTGCTGCTGCGGCCCATGGGGGCATCGGTAAGACGCCGTCCATCTGAGGATGGCCAAGAAAAAGCAGAGAGGAAAATGTTCTCTCTCCCCATGGAAAAGGGAGATGATGGATTTATACCCTCCCGGGCCTCCCGCTGTTGCAAACCAGCCGGTTCGTCCGTGGTAGCTCCTGCCGTGTGGGAGAGCTCGGAAAACGTGGGGAATCGACAGGCACTTTGCTCAGCTGACCCATCTGCGGCTGAAGGAGCAGAGTGGTCCTCTACTGCACCATGTACATGATTCTATGTACACCCGTCTGGCTTTCCATGGATGAGGGAATAGCGTTTGGAGCCCTTCCTTTGAGAAACCAATTTGCAGCATAGATCTGTTCGTAACAGATGTCTCTGCCAGGAAGTTTTCCCCCACTATTAAGCCAATATTTTCCTGTTCTTAATTTAAGCCCATACTACTTGTTTTGCATCCGTGTAGAGGCATTAAAAAAAAAAAAATCTCCCTTTCATGTTGTTTATCATCTCTAAATATCAGAGCTAACAACCCAGGTTTCCTTTGCTCTTTACAGCCTGCCTCATAAATCATCCGCAGACTATTGGGATCGTTTCAGAGCTCTTCCCTGCTGCCCCTGTCCATGGGAATGGGCTGCACATTTCCACGTGGATCAGGTTTGAATCGGTTGTCTTAACCCAGAGGCTAAAAGAAACAGTGATCCTTCTCTCTCCCGCAACACATTTATTTCACAAAGAATAAAAACCGGGTTGTTTTTTTTTTTTCCTTCTCTGATCACAGCACAGTAAATATTTTGGGGGTCTTTTTTTTGAGGGTGGGGGTTTTCTGCCATAAGGTTCGTTATGGCAAAAACAAGGGAGGGAGGCGGAGAGGAAGAAGTCGGTCCCTCCCCGGGGAAAGCTTGCCACCCCCGAGTGTATTCACGTACCAAGGTACAGAGACTGGGGTGATTTCCTTGCAACGGCTCTGAAAGAGATCTGCCCGCCCTACAGCTCTTGCTGGCAGGCGCAAGGAGCTCCTCGGGGCTTTGAGGCAGGATTTGGCCACTCGAAGGTTACGCTGCCACGCCACCAACCCGTTCCCCCTGGGAGCACAGCACGTGGTAGAAATCCTCTTCAGCATCAGCCAAGGGCTGGGTTTTGAAGCGCTCCTGCTCTCTGAAGGATGCTTGCAGGGTCAGCTGGGAGGGTGCTAGGAGAAATGGCAGATGCCCAAGTAACTCTTCACACTGATTTTCCAGCAACCCAAATAGTCCACGAAACGTGACCACCTCTGTCCAGGAGCACGCCTTAGCATAACAGCACAACCTTCGGGCCGAAGCTCTCACCTTCCCCTTTTTATGCCTTAAGGGCTTTCTAATAAAGCAACTAATTTGATCTGCGTCGTGCTAGACCCAGGAAACAACCTGACAAATCTGTGAGCGCGATTTATCATAACAGCAGTGGGCTACAGCCGGTGAAACCAAAACCACAGAGAGACCAGGTTTCTGAAAAAGGTTTTGCAAATGCGAACCAGCTCTCCCCAATAGTCACGAACGAAGCAAAGCAACGCAGGATCGCGGACGATCAGGAACGGACCAGCAGTGCTCGGCAGAGTGACCACCGGGCACGTGGGGCGTGCTGGCTTCTTTGGCCAAGGGAGCAACTGTTCCGGCCGAGCAGCGTGTTTCTTTCTCCGTGTTGGCAATGCTGCGGGTCCCAGGAGGCTCCCTGGGTAGAGAGGGAGGTGTGGATATATTTTTGCATACAGGGGAGCTGCTCGTCAGGAAAGCGCTCTAATTAGAGGAAAATATTTTATCTCCTTAGGCTTTTGGTGAAATATCTTAGAAAGGCAGCAGATGTTGCTGAAATTATTTCCTTCAACTGTTTTCCCCCTTTTTTTTTCCTTGTTTTTTTTTTATGAGGCATATTGAATTTAAATTTGCTAAACAGCTCATGGCAGTTTATTGAGGGGTGGCAAAAACTTGCTCTAAATCAAAGCTGATGCCTCATCCAAAGCAAAGTACATGCACACACACCAACATCCCTCTGCCTTAATTTTGAAAGTCACAAGTGATCCAGAACCTCCAGCTCACCTTGGGAGTTATCAAAGACTCCCCAAAATATGTCGTAGCACAGCCAGCACATACTCCTCCACTGCATCTGGTGTCACCCTGGTCAGCACAGCATCCAGATGATACGCACTCTGCACGGTCCTGCCTTGTGTCACTCCTTTGGCCAATAATTCGTCTTCTCCAATGAGCCAGAAGGCTGCAAATCTCGCTCCTTAGTCCTGTAAGAAAGTGTGCATGGATATAGGACTGCCTTAAAGACCTTCTAGAAGGACTCATGGAAGCACCTGACTTCTTCAGAGTGGGTTCAGATGAGGGACTTCAGAAAACAGGAACCTGAAGCCAGATATGATCTTCAGTTCAAGGGGACTTGAGAGACTAAAGCCCCATTTTAGAATATTTTGCCCCGTTGTACAACATCATATTACAATCCTGGCTGTGTCAGCTGTGGCAGCACTAAGCTCGTTCTGAACAGACGTACAGCGAGAGACAGCACCTGCCCAAGCTCCACTGAACCGGTGGAAGAGTGGAAAAAATATTCTCCTTGCGTAGATGAGGAAATCAGGAATGTATGGAGAATACGTCTGCTGGTCTACAACAAAGGGTGGGCGAAAGCCGACAAACGCAAAAGACAATACGGCATCCCCGTCTGAAATTTTGCCTTTAATGTCAGAAGGGATTTTCCCCAGAGAAGCGGGTGCTGTCCTTGAACCCCAGCAGACTACATCCTAAATGCCATCAGGATGTCCTACAAGCACAGGCAGCTCCATTCAAACAGCAGCAATCACAGACCTTTTTCCTTGAAACGCCTTTGTCCAAGAATCTGCAGAGAACCAGCTACACAGGCTGAACATTAAACGCTGCCTCAAATCAGAAACCTTGACATTTTGATTACAGAGTCAAAACAAGGGTCTTTATGAGTTTGCTTGTCTTGTGTCACCCCAAAAGCGTCTGCAGGACACCACATTCCACCCCACCGGACAGGTCAGTTAATTATGTTGAGTGAGTCAATACATTGATCAATTTATCAAATGATAAACAAGAGTTTCTGCTTTCATCAGGGTTGTGAATATTAATTGATTTGACAGGCTGAAACTTGGTAAAACAAGTAGAAGGGGCATCGGGGCATCGCTGTATTAATTAGCCATGTTGAAGCTGCTTTTAGCTGCTTCCGAAGTTTAATCAATACGCCTCATTTGAGTCCCAAACGGCTTATGAAAACAGCCTTTGAAATCCTTTAAATTGTTGCCTCTGTGAGGTTTTAGACTCTTGGCGTATTCTTGTTCTGCTGTTTTTCTTCCTTTTTTTTCCCCTCCTGAAATCAATAGTGACCCATGAGGACTGGCAGGGGTGGGCTTTCTTATTTGTATCACAAATTTGCATTCACTGGGAACAGAAATAAAATGAAAAAGATCTTCTGTTTTAGTACAATAATAATAATAATCCTAGACACTAATGACCTGCCCTCTGCCTTCCAGTTTCTATATGCAGTAAATTACCGCTATAGACTTAATCTGATGTGAATGGGCACGGCACCATTTAAATCATGTTTTCCTGAGCCTTTGCATACTGTTCAGGCTTTGATATACTACGAAGTAAGGTTTGAGCTTGTTATGACGTTTTACTGAGAGGGAGGAAGGAAAAGGTGGAGCTGGAAATAAAGCTGGGAACGAAGCTGTGGAGAGGAGACGACGGGGGGACTGCAACCACGGGATGAGGTGGGCAGATGGGGAAGGCAGAGCCGCTGCCGCATGTTGAGTCTTGATTTTTCCCCATAAGGGAAAAGGAAAACAAGGGGAGGAGACAGTGAGAACATGGGGCGCATGAGGAGGAAGGCATGAAGGCAGGGTGAATTGGGAGAGAGCAGGCAGGCCGGCCAACCGGTCTGCAATGCTTGGGTGACGGGGCTGTTGGGGGCACGAAAACACCGCCGAAGAAGAGCAGTTCACCAGGAAAGGCATCACAGGGAACGGGGTACAGGGTCATTCTGTAGGCTGGGTCTCTGGCAAACGCCTCTGACCTTCATGCTCTAAGACTGCCTGGGGAGGGCACAGTGTCTTTGCCACCAGCTGGCTTCACGGGGAGGTTGGATGAGGTGTGATGAAGGAAGGGCCATGCATCCCTTGCAGAAATGTCCTGGTGGCCTGCCTTCCCACAGTCTTTTCTATTGCTTTGTGATTAACTCAGTTCTTGCCCAAGAGCCCAGCTGAATCTGGGACACATCCTCTCCCAGGGGATGCCTGAGGGCCGAAGTCTTCGGTCTGTCCTCTGGCCATCGCTCCAGCAGATCTGTGAATATGCAGAAACCTGAAACAAAATTTTCTCAATCCATGAGTTGTACTGACCTTGTAATTTGTCTCAGCATTCTGCTACTTTGACTTCTCATCCCTTTTCAAGACAAAACTTCCCCAGATGTGCCCGTAGCAGGTTTCCCAGCGCGCTTCCCCTCACGCCTTCAGCAATTCCGCTTTGCATTGACTCCCTGAAGTCACTGCTACAGATGTCGCACCAGCGCAGTCAACACGGGGAGACCTACAGTGCTTTAAACAGTTCTCAGGGGCCCAGCATAATTATAACAATTACAGAGCCAGGCCCTGAGCTGTGCTTTCTGACACACATATCTGCCACGCAGACTTCATTGCATGCGCACATCCTGTTGTTAATAATGGAAGATGCCCCAGTCTCTCCAGGGGCAACACTCTTTGCTACGGGCAAGGTACTAAATCATGTTTGAAGTTTCTAGGCCAAAATAATTTACTTCTATTTTTGAGGAATAAAGTTCCCAAAAAAGTTTGAGGCAAATTTCCAGGCCTCACTACCTTGGCAGCCCTGTAGTAGGTGAAGGCTAGACCACCCTGTAGTGATGGTGTAGAAGAGATTAGGTGAATTAGAGAAAATAGGGCTGAAAGAACCCAAGAGTTACGCGTGCCACCCCACTCCAAGGCAGAGTTAACGCTTCCCTTATCGCTGCCAACGCAGAGCCCCAGGAATGTGAGAACATCTCAGCAACACCCCTGGAGGCACCAGTCAATTCTCAGATCTTTAGGTCAACTGAAGTTCTTACTGCCAATCAATCAGCCCCAAACGCACTGTGGCCCTCAGAGGCAGAAGGCACAAAACCCTTTTACCGGTGGTATTTTGCCATATAGGCTGCTTTGGCCGTGACGAGGACACCTCTGCTGCCTGTTGCACCCCGCTCTGGCCTGAGCTAATCCCTGCCACAATCATATAGAGAGAAGCTCCTGCGGAAGCTGAAGTGAGCGGACTCTGATGACATTCAGGCCTGTGGGTCTCCCCCGTTCAGAGATCCCCTTGTTCGTTCATTCCCTCTGTGCCTTTAGCCAAAGAAGGTTGCGGCTGCAACATGCACGTCGTGGGGCACATCTTGGAGTCATCCTCAACTGTCCCAGCCTCGGGCACCATCCAGCTCAGCTGTGGTGGGTGGGGGTGGCCCAGAGTGTCCCCCCTTTCCTGCCACACAGACGTGTTGGCTTGAGATGCCTTCAAATTTGGCAACATGGCAAAATCTCCATTTCCCTGTGGGACAGTGGTTTGGGAAGTAAAACTCGATGCGATTTACGCATCCTGGCGATGAAGTCGTCGTACTTTTGAATGTCTCTGTAGGTACAGAACAGGGCTTACAAGGTCAGGACTCCCTCCTGGGTCACAGACAACGGCAGTAACTAACATTAACAGCTTCTGCTCAAAGGGACGGGTCTGAACACTCAGAAGACCAATTAGTCTGTGACTCCTCCACAGAGGCCTCCCAGAGAGCAGGACAAAAAGGCAGAGGTGTCAGGCCTGGGCAGAAAGGCACAGAGAAAGAGAAGAGAATGAAAACGCACGTTCTGCAGCCGAGAGAGCCCCTTACTGGCTTGCTTGCTGCTGGCAGGGCTTCAGAGGAAGAAAAACTTGGCCCTGGAAGCAGATCACTGTGGTTCTTGCCTTGTGCATGGGCTGTGGTAAAGGCTGGATCCACAGCCGGGGCACCATGGAAAGGGCAGAAATGCAGTCGACGACATCTGAGAAGGAGGCACCAAAGGAAAGCTGTTGGCCAGCTGTCCTGGTGCTCAGACCACGCAGGTGGCAGATCAAAACGATGCTGATGGCTTCCAGGTCCACTTCATAGAGCAACGTTGCTCAGACCTCTCCCTGTGATCTTCCTCCGAAGACTACTGAAGGGTTTACCTGTCCCCTGGTTCCTGGACCCCAAAGAAAGGAGTGAAGACACTTGATACGTGGGACACAGGTAGGAGAGGCCAAGGCAATGCTGCAGAATGGCATGAACCAGTCGGTGAAGAAAGTGCTGGGAAGTCACTGCAGAGTAGAATGACCTGACGGCTTCAAAGCTGGTTTGGAAATGAGCCCTGTGTGAGCGTTTTACTGTCTCCATCACCCCTCCTGCTTACAGGAGACCAGAGGGAGACCCAGCAGTGTGCATCGCTGTTTATGACGATCAATACTTGGGATTTGTCCAGAAAAAGAGCCACAAAATACATGCCCCTCGCCAGTGGAGCCTGGTTTTATTCCAGGGAAGCCCCAAGTGGTGTCAGAGGAAAGCCTGTTGAATATATATCCATGTATACATTTATCTGCTTTTGCATTGCAGCGGTGGGAGCTGTCTGCCCTGTACCCAGCTCTGCCCAGCGCTCAGTGATGCTCCTCCCCACCCCAAAAGGGCAGACGCGATGGAGACCCACCTCATCTACGGGGTTAGCCCTTCCTCTCTTGCTAATCTACCTCCTCTGGGGAAGAAAGCCCTTTGCTGAGGAGACATAATACACGCCTCGTGTCATCGTTAGTTTTAAAATTATAAAGGAAACCTTCCACCAGCACTGCCACAATTACCTTCCCATTTTCCTGCTTCACCTCATTAAAAGGAAAACGTTACAATTAAGGCACGGATGGGAGGAACAGATTAATGTTCTGTTTCTAATGCATTGATGAATTGGCATGTAGTCAAGGGGTTTAAAAATATTAAACCTTTCTCAAGAGCCATCCCAAAAGGGAGTGTTTCTTATTCGAGGGGTACTGTCTCAGCTGCGACCGGTGGTTCTCCACCACTGGCGCTAAGCAGCGTTTGCCACAGGAGCGAGGTTTGCTCGGGCGCGTCGGCTGGTGCTCCACGGGGGTGGTCATACGCTCCCAGGATGCGGCTTTCTCCACGGTGAATCTGTTCCCTTCACATCTAAGGTGGGGGTTTTGTTTGGTCTGCGTGGGTCATTTTACATGGAATTGGACACCATCCACTTTTCCTCTTGCTTTTCAATCCCATTTCTCTCCTTCCAGTATGTCTTCATTAGAGCCGTGGCTTTGTTCTGTCAAATACAAAAGCCAGTCAGGTTCTTATTCCATTTTTTAGGTCAGGTCCCTGCTGCGTGAAAGGAGCGGTGGGCAGGCGAGGGGGGAGGAGAAGGGGTTCCCAATCTCCAGAGCCAAACCCCTGTTTCCTTTGGGATAGCAGCGTGCCCTGGGCCACCCCAGGAGTTACCCTGAGGAGCGGGGTGCACCTTCAGTGAACTGCCTACTAACCTAAAGCTGCTTCAAAGTGGGCAGAGCAATACCTGTAATCTACACCCATTTTCAACATATTTTTATTCCTTTTCAAAGCCTTTTTTTGCTGCCCTTAGGGCCTTGAGTTGACACTTGGGGCCCACCATGTCCGTGTTTGCTACACAGTCGGTAAGCCCCAGACCTCCTCTAATGAAAACTGTCACTAATGACAA
Organism: Steatornis caripensis; assembly: GCA_013398225.1. NCBI lineage: Eukaryota > Metazoa > Chordata > Aves > Caprimulgiformes > Steatornithidae > Steatornis > Steatornis caripensis. The sequence continues at coordinate 44,702 of VZSC01002805.1, read as the reverse complement.
ATATTTAAAGGGATGCGATCCTTATCTTTATATTTACTACCCTCACCTTTTTATGTTTGGATTCTATCTTACGTTCTATGTGGCTTGCCTTTGCCTTTTTAACAGGCACACGGTGCTGCGGAGCAGAAAGTACCGCAATGGCTCCGAGATTGCTGTTGCAGTATAAACACACGCACGGTACATACAATTACAGAACTTTAATGCCTGGTATAATTACTGTCTGCAGTTTGCATTAATGCTCAGGGTGATATAATGAAGCAAGTTGTTCAGACACCAAGAGATCCACATCCCGAGGGGCAACGGGAAATCATTGCTTACCATCTTGCAATTAATTATTGTGCCTTGCGTGGAGAGGCTGAGACTTTCCAAAGCACTTTGCACCCGCAGTTGATTGAAACGCCTGCACGGGAATGACGCTGCTGTGCATAGCCTGCAGGCAGGGCGCTGCTTTATAATCAAGCAAGGGTCTTCAATTTTATTCTTGTAATATCAAAGAGGAAAAATCGAGGAGAACAGCGAGCGTAAGGAGGAGAATGGGTGTATAACTGGTGGAGGCATCTTCAAACGTGACTCATGTTTACTTGCAGGACTTCTCCCAAAGTCTCCTTGTGTTGCCTGACCCGGGAGCACGCACTGGAAGATGCTGGGGGTCACGAGGAGCTCACCCCACTGCAGAGGCACCTGTGCCCCTGCTTGCCCTGCTCCTCCTGGGCAGGGCAGGGTGGCCAGCTGCTCCTTGGAGGTATCTAGGAACAGGGACCGAGTTTATAGGTGTTTAGCAGATCCACGTGGACATGGCTGCCAAGAAACAGGGCCTCTCCCAGAGTGGCGGGGAGAGGGAAATTCTCCAGACGTTTGCATCTGGCAGCCTCGGCTGAGCCCCGTGGCCATTTTCCCTTCAAGGAGGAGGGGAAAAAAGGAAAGAAAGGAGTTAATAGCCTTGACTGGACTTTGCTGAAAAACTTAGAAAAATAAAACCGAAAAAGAAAGTGCTGAGGCAGCTCCTTTCTGCGTCTTTGAACTTTAGGCTTTGAAAAGAGGTGGAAAAAATCTTAAGGAATTAACAAGGACTACTGGGAAATTACTCAGGAGGAACTTTGAGTGCTCTCAGTTTGGAAAGAAACAGAAAAAAACCCTTTATGAATATATATACACGCACACACAGACATTTGCATGCACGTGTATGCGAGAGCGCGACACCTTTGGCCAGCCATTCATCGTCGTCTCTCTGATTTTCTTAAATGATGCATTAGCTATTTGGTTTGTTGACACGGCGGCTGGGAAGGGTGAGATCCACCTCTCTCCCAGTTTAGGTGCTGCGGGGGAGGCAGAGGCAGCTTGACAACGACCCGGGGCTGCCACCACATTGGCAACACTTGCTGAAACTCAGCCTTGATCAGAATAGCTCTCCTTTCAGGAAATATCAACTTTTTTGTCAAAAAAAGCCTCAAGATAAATATTCTTGGGTGAAAACCTATAAAAAGCTCAGACTGACAAACTATTTTTTTAGGCATTTCTTTTTCTCCCAACAAGAGTATATCTGTCAAGAGAAACAGATGTTCTCTATGAAAAATCTTCTTTAATTACAACTCTGTCAAAAAAACTGGAGACAGATTTCTCTTTTTTTTCCTCCAAGTCCATTAATACGTATGCGAACGGCCAAGGTTTTGAAGCCACAGCTCCTATCGTAATACAATATTTAAATAAAACATTACCCTATTAAGCAGGCTGACTACCAGCAAAGCCACAGGTCAAAATGCATGGACAAATTCAAGTTGCTCAAAATTTGCTGTTTTCAAGTGAGGTGTCGAGCCTAAACTTGAGCCTTCCCGGGCTGTGGCCGTCCGTGGTGCCGGTCTCTTTTTGGGGATCACCACCTCCATGAACAACCCGTAGTTCTTACTCGGTCAGGTGAGATTAATCCCCTTCCAGAGTTTAGAACTTCTGCAAATCAGACCAAATGTTTGCACACTAAAATAAGAGTTTAACATCCGGCCATTAGCCAGGCATTTCTATAAACCTTACGCTATTTTGTTGATAATTCTCGCCGAGTGCCCAGTAAATACTTTCTTTGGTAAATACATTAAAGCACTAACTAGCAGTCTTCACTTTCTCGGGGCTAATCTGCTCTCCAGAAGCTTGCAGACGATGGCAATGTGACATAAATGTTAAAAGAGGTTTCTCCAGCGCAGCGTTTCCCCGAGGCTGGCACGGCACATGTTATCCAAGGGAATAAAGTTCTACTGGAGGCAGTGGCAGGAATGCAAGGTTGATATTTCTTTATTTATTGGTTACAGTAATTGGCTAGAACATGGCTGAGTAGTTGGATGAAAATAATCAATAGTTCTTGTCCACTAATGAATTATTTTCCAGCAGTTGCTAGTGTAAATAGGTTTCATTAAACTAGCAAATCCTCCCAAACAAGAAAATTAACGAGAGCTTATGAAACCTATGAAATTGCATGGGTCTGAATTTCTGACAGAGATGACAAATACCTGCTATTGCTATTTTTGGTAAACAGATTTTCTTTTCAATTTTCATTCTTGTCGCTTAAACAATAACGATACTTAGCAAGCCCATTATTCCTTTCCCAGAAATCTTCAAGTGCAAAACGTGTCAGCCCCAACTCAGGAAAACGTCCCTTTCCGGAGCAAGGCCCACATCCGTGTGCTCTAGTCCCGCAAAGCCAGCACCCCGCAACTGGAGTTTTAGGAGTTGAGCCTCCAGACTAGCCCACTTAAGTCAAGGGGCCTGTGCACGACGCGGCTACTGTTTTTCTTGACTCCTGGGAATAAGGTGGCGAGAAATCAACCTTGCACTGATGGGTTTCAGCCCAACAAGTGGGCGTGCAGGGCAGAGGCAAAAAATTGGGACTTTGTACCGATGCTGCTGGAGGAAGAGAGTGGGATAAACGAAAAAAGATTGAACTGCTTGGTGTTGTTAATTGTAATATTTCTTTCAGACTGTTAGCTTCACATCCATTTCTTTTGTCCAAAGAAGAAAACTCAAGGAACTATTTGTTTTGGCCAGCGTGGAGCATGGCTCATTTTGCCCTAGAGGAAAGTGAAATTTTTCATCCGCAGCATCAAAAACCCAAAACCCCAAAGCCACTTGGTGAAATTTCCCAACATGCTTTCTCAGTTTCTCAGTTACTGCTGGAAGAGTCAGGAGTCCTTTGGGGAGCAGTGAGGATATTTTTGCAAAGGGCAAAACACATGTTAACTCTCAGTGGCAGAGAAAACTCTTGCTCTGCTTTTTGCTCTCAGGGGAGATGTCCTTCTTCTCCTTCTCCTTTCTCCTTCTCTTCTCCTTTTCTTCTCCTTCTCCTTCTCCTTCTCCTTCTCCTTCTCCTTCTCCTTCTCCTTCTCCTTCTCCTTCTCCTTCTCCTTCTCCTTCTCCTTCTCCTTCCCCCCACCCCCCTAAATCTCTTTCTCCCTCTGGTCTTCCCTCCCTTTTCCTTCTCCCCATCACCCACCACATTCCTTTAAGAAGGCTTTCAAAGGCAAGAGCAGGTGTGGGGCACCATGCATCTGTGCCAGCAGCATAAACCAGAAGCCACAGTTTCAGATGGGAAGTTGTGCTGGTAATCTCCTCTCAAGCGAGGCGCTCCCATTTTTCATGATGGCCAGTCCTTTCGGGATGTGGGTGAAAAGAGAAAGAGTCTCATTTGCTCTTTGGAAGCTGGAGCTATAGATCAAGGCCCTTCTCATTCCCCTGAAGACTAGAAATAGGTTTTTTGTGTGAGAATTGAGGCTGTCCTCCGTGAAAACTAAAACAGTTATCTACACTTTCATCTAGAGGTCAGCAGTAGAGAAATCCAGGCTGTTAGTGCCTCTCCTTCCCACTCTCCTTAGTTATCGCTTTTTATTGCATGAAGGGTGAGGAACAAGCAAATACCTCTGCTTCCCATCTTTGCCTTTGCCTGGTTGTACGAATCAGCGAAACATCTTCTTGCTGACGCCCTGGACCTGAGCAGCTTTGGTGCCTGTGATGCAGACGCCCAGGTCTGCTTAACCCCAGCACGCGGCACAGGAAAGGTTATTTTCAGAGCACAACAGACAGCCCAGGTGGAGATGCAAACTCTTCTCTATCGTGAAGGAGGCACCGCAGCATCTCACCCATCGGGACGGCAGGTTGGGTGGGTTTTCCTTCTGCAGAGCCTTTAGGAGTGTCTTCTCCTCCAGCCAGCACATCCGTCTGCCACATGTCACTTGTCCTCTGCTCCCTGAGGGCTGGTTTTGGGACACAGTGACCTCTCCATCTGTCACATCCCATTCAGCAAAAGCAGGTCCTGGTATTCTATGGACACCTCTGAGAAGCCTCATCGTGTAGCTGAGGATAAGTCTCTCTCGCACTGTTCACCAGGAGATGATTTGCCTCTGGCTACGGCATTGCCTTCCTACAGCCTCCACTGGTGTTACAGTGGGGCTTTCCCCCCCATCTCTGAAAAGTGGCTGTGACTGGTTTGCACTGGGCAAGCTGGTGTATTGGCTTCAGCTCTTCACCTTGTCTTAGCCACACGGAAAGCTGAGACCACATCCGTGGGCAGCCAGGCAGAGCTCTTGGGTTGCCTTTTGAGTACCCGAGAGATTTGGGTAAATCTCCATGGTTCAGGTTCAGCGTTGCAAGGAGGTTGCTTTGCCAACAGCCATCTCAGCGCAAGTCCTCCTACCCTCTGAGTCGTAGCTCTTAGGGACTTTCCACCATTGCACAGAAAGTCTTCTTACAGGGCGGGGAATTGGGAAGGTGTAAGACAAAGCTGGAGGAGTAGCCTGGCCATTGGAGCAGCCTGTTTTCATCATGTGGATCCCATTACCTCAAAAGCCCAGCCAAAGACCACAGCTAACATTGCAGGCGCAGCCTGAGCACGAAGAATGTACTTGCTCTTGGCCCCGCTGCAGGGGAAGCCACCTCCCAGCCTCTTCCCCTCCACCTCTCCAGAGCATCACAAAACCTTTAAGACAGAAGATGCCACTCAAGTGACCTCAGCCAGGGCCCTATTGACTTAACTCTGTGTCTTGACCTTGTCTTGGTTTCACCACCATGGACTGCCTTGGCTACCACCCCTGTCCCCGTCCCCGCTCCACTCACCTGGCATGGGTGCTATGGGACTGGGCCATTTCTGCTGTCTGGATCCAGGATCATGGCAGATAACAGGTTCCCGAAGCCATGCTGCTCTCCGGTGTCCGTGATCCTCGCAGCTGTAAATCCTGTGCCTCTGTCACGAACAGTGATTGAGCCTGTCTGGCATAATTTATTCCTTCAGAGCCCATGCAGTTACAGCAGAGATGATCACCTGCTCAAGGAGCAATGCTCAGGATGAAATCTTTCCCTCTTGAGAGCTCCTATGGAAAAACACAGCAGCATCCATAAACTTCCAGCCTCCGTATATACCTTATACCCCCACCTGGCCACTTCATTGTGATGCCCTCATCCCTCTCCTGACCCTTTCTGCCGGCACCACGGCTCGTGTCTATTTGCCACGCTGCAGCTGAAGAACTGGAGGGATGGAGCGGCCCCGGGGAGGAGGATTAAATTTCTGAGCCTCAGCAGTTTGCTCACACCCACAGCCTTGCCCTTCCCAGCAGCTCCATCGCCAAGTAGCCCAAATTTCCCCCGCCCTGCAGGACTTCGCCTCGTGCTGACACCCGGAGAGGTGCTCAGCCCAAACTGTGGGATGAATCATTTTTCCCCAGGAGAAATTCCTTCCATAGCGTTCCCCCCTGCTCCCCCCAGCCCCTCGCCTCGCTGCAGCTCCGGAGCCGAACGTGAAGCGCGCTTCATTGTTTGTCACCTGAAGCACTTGAAAAGAATTACACAAATCCATCAAAGTAATGAATCTTCTCAGCAGTGGCAAACAGACAGAGATAGACAGGCACTCATCCGAAACCAGTCATCTTTAAAAATTAATATGAAATAAACAGCTGGTCTTTGGCCCCGTTTCCAGGGGGTGGCTGCCTGGTTTACCACGGGGATGGGCAGGTGATGGCTCTCGATGGGAGCGTGACCCCGGGGTAGGGACATGTTCTCCTCCAGGTCCCTGTCACCATCACGGTGTCACACGACGACACCTCTGTCCTCACCACCTGGCAGCTCCGAGAACGACGGAGCAACACAACGGTCGATGCTGCCTTATGCTGGCGACTGCCAACGGGGGTGCTTAGGAAACGGCTGGATTTTTGGGAGTGTTGGATCCTCATCACCTTCCTCCAGCCTTGTGTCTCCTTCTAGCCCTCTGGGCTCTCAAATCGGTTTGTCTATGTCTGAACAAGCTTGTAAACTCCTTAGGGGAGAGACCGCGCTTGCTTTTACGCCTGTACGCTGCTTGTCACAGTGTGGGCTCCATAAATAATAAATAGTGGTGTTGCTGTCTCCTCCAAGCTTTCATTTCCTTACCCAGGTATAATACATCTGTCCATATGTATGTGTGTCTCTCTCTCTATACGTACACTGTGTACGTGTATACGAACACAAACAGATATATATATATGCAGTGTATATATTACCATTATACGGACTCAGAGGGGACAGGGCTGCGACCACCACGTGCTCCTAGGACAGTTCAGGCGCACACCGAACTCCTCCGCTCCCGTAGCGCTCCTACACCCGTGCGCGCATCCCGCCGCCCCGCGCTTGCTGCCTCCTTTGAAACCCCGGCCCTTTTAGTTCAGCTGTTGTGATGAGGTCTGAAAGATGCAAAAACATTCTTCTTGCACAAAACTGTGTGGGTTTTTTTTTTTTTTCCCCACATAAAAGCCTGCCAGAGCAGAAAAAACCCCCCACAAACCCAGCTCTCATTTGAACAAAACCCAGAGAAATGTAGTGATTAGGATATCTGGGGAGAATGATTTTTATATGGGATTCTGTAAACCTTTCAAGCACTGGTGTCGCTTCCTGAGGCTGTCACCGCTGCCACGCACAGGCTGAGCCGGGAGAGCAGGGACGCTCTCGGGGACGTGGCGTTTCACCGACAGCCACCACCCAGCTCCTCCTCTGAATCTAAAGGAAGGAAAACAGCAGAAGGCAAATTGCTTTCGATCACAAGAATCCCTCTTTTGTTCGAACCTCTCCCATCCTGAGGTTTTTTTTTTTTGTTTTATTTATTAGTCTACAAAGAGGCGGCTGTGCCAGTACCTGCAGGGCCTGCCCTTGCTCTGCAAAAAGGTGCAGGGATGGAGAGCGGGACAGAAGACGGATGGATCCGGAATTGTTTCTAATTTATGGGGCTCCGTGATTCCTGCCGCCGTATGTCTCCGAGAAATGACACCACTACTTCAGGAGCAGAGATTAATCTGAGCAGGCAGGAGAAGGACAAAACAAATCATCTACTGCAGGAATTGCATTTGAAGTCTGTTAGTGAGAGCACCGGGATGAATGGCTTTTGTAAAGACTGCACCGCGACATGCTTTTCTCCCCTTTTCTCCGCTGTCCTGCAAATTGAGGTCCGTAAGGTGTGGCGCGGAGGCAATCCCGGGGCTGCTTTCGGCAGTGCCGACGCTGGAGGCTGCGTGGAACTCAGAGCATGGGATGTAAGAGCAGCAAGAGAGCTGGAAGCCAAGCTAAAGCTGCAGTGGTGCTTGTGTGCACAGGGATGGGGGGAGCTGGACTCATCCTGCAGCGTGCTCCCTCCAAATGCATCGAAATCACTTTTTTAACCATGACATCACCTAAAGGTCAGGGAGAAGGTTAGGTTGTGGTGAAGGGGCTGGCATCCTCTGGAAGGAAAAAAAAAGCTGTGGAGGAAGCGGATGCACATCCCGTGCCACCATGGCCGGAGGACCGGAGGGTCACAGACAGACAGACAGACAGATGGCCATCGGTAGCTGGGACTGCCCGTCTGCTAAGGCCAGGCTGCTGCCATTTCACTGCTGTGGTGCAGCCTGAGACAGCTCCTGCACCCACCGACTCGGGCCCACGCGACCCTGCAGCAGCCCTGAAAGTCTCCCGGGACACCACGGCACGCGCTTCCAGGGCATCGTCCCCGTACGTCCAAGGAAGAGCCCATCTGTTATTAAAAAAAAGCATAAATTCTCAAATAAGGAGGCCAGCAGGGTCAGTGCAGCCTGCAAATCCAGCTGTGGACCCGTAGGCGAGCCCTACGCAGATGTGTGGAGCCCAGTCTTTCCCTTTCCTTACCCCATTAAATCCAATCCCTTGCCGTTGCAAAAAGTCCCATCAGCGCTCCTTGTCCTACCCAAGGAGTTCAGCCGGGGCGGGAGCGGTACCTGGAGCTGAGTGCTATTCCAGCGCTACGTGGTGCGTCTCAGATCGATACGGGATCAATTTAATCGATCTTTTTTTAAGGTGCAGTCTCGGAATAGCTGAGACTCTGCAAGGCACAGCTGAGCATGTACTTCCACAAAATAATTTGTCAGGCCCCACTGTAGAAACCTAATGACGGCTGTAATTTATTGCTGACAGACGATATTTATCACCGCGGCATCCTCTTTCTCTTTCTCTGTCTCGTTAGGAATGGCATCAATAATGTTTATTGTAGCTTTTAATTTTTTATCGTTGGTATTCTTACCTGTGCTGCTGATGGTTGGCTGGAGATGAGACAAGGCATTCAGAGCAGACAGAGGCTTTTATATGTATTCAAGGGTAAATAATCAATTTAGGAAATTCTTCCTGAAAGCCCATGCAGGCTGTATGCTGCGGTGGAGCCTGCCCCAATAGCAGGGGAAAATGGGGTGCTTCCTCCCAAAACCTCACCCGCCTTTTCCCACCAAGTCTGTCGACTTGTGCAAGGCCTAGCGGAGGACGCTCAGACCCCGAGCTCTCCCCAGCAAAAACCCCAGCGCCCGCCCGTGGGCTCACGTTGTGGCTTTTCCTCCAAGTCACCCCGAGTAGCTGCTCTCCCGGCCCAAACCTCGCGTCAGGCAGTTCCTGTGACGGCGAGCGGGAGCATCCTCGGCGGGAGTTTTCCGCTCAGGCTTGTCTCGCCGCTCGTTTACAAACCATACTGCCTTGCCACTGAGACCACCTCCGAGTAAATGTTATTTACCCTTTTTTTTCTGCGCAATTCGCCATTGCCCCTCCACTAAAGGAAGCCCCACGCTCCGCAATAGATGTTTGCATTTTGCACGCAGCCTCTTTTCACACCTATTAAGCGATGCCCTGGTTAAACCAAAACCTGCGAGCGTGCTGGCAGTTGCTTTGCTGCAGGGGGTTGTTCACCGCCTACGCTTGAATATTCAGGTGTTCGGACTGGTTGACAGGAAGACGCCCTCGTGAGAAATGACTTCTCTCGGGCAGTACTTCGCCGCCGAGCTCAAACCGCTCACGTCACCTCACACCTGATGCCAAGAAGCCCCTGGGTGCCCCAGCTTTGCTCCCACCCTATGTAGCCATTTGCGGAGTGCCAGAATATCTACTCATGCCCCTAAAAACACCTGAAATCCTCCTCACTTTGAAATTTTCCCCCTTTTTCCCATTTTCTTACACTTTTTACCAACCCTCGAGGGACCGTGTTGCGCTGGGTTTTGAAGCCCTCCGAACTACCAGGCCCCACGCTTCCCAAAGGGGATGTTTCTCCTCTTTCCAGACGTGAATAATTACCAACCCAACGGTTATTTTAGCATCGTTATGGGAGCCGCTCAGACTATCTGGTCTTTTACGGATTAGATAGACGTTGCTTACATTGTTCGTAACTGATTAGGGGATTGACAGTTTGGCTTCCACCCAGAATCCAGAGTCCCAGTTTAGCATAATTGGAACCGAATGGCAGAGCAGGCTGGGGAAAGGGAATAGCGACTGCTGGCGGTTTAGCTAACGCTGATTTTATTGATCTCTGAAAAGTCTCTGATGCTGCAGGTTACTCTTTACAGGGCAATAAAGTTTATAGTTTGGGTCGTCCCGGGGGAGTAAATTCTGCGTGTGTCTAACTGCTCTCGGGCGATTGCAGAGGCCGTTGCCAGTCCCAGCCCCAGTTCGCCAATTAATAAACAGAATCCAAGCAAAAACACAAAACTGGGTTATTGTCTTGGAATCAACATTCCAGAAAAGCAATGATGACCAAATTAAAAAGTAATCCCTCCCAAGTGTAGGATTGTATTGCTTTAAAAAATAATGGAATTACTTCTATTCTATTCTATTCTATTCTATTCTATTCTATTCTATCCTATCCTATCCTATCCTATCCTTATTCTATTCTATCCTTATTCTAATTCCATTCTATTCTAATTCTATTCTATTCATGTCCTATCCCATCCCATCCCATCCCATCCCATCCCATCCCATCCCATCCCATCCCATCCCATCCTTCTGTTTAATACCATTTCTTCTTTCTTATTTTGTCCCACAAAATGTCGGAACTTATGATATTCACCCTTAATACATTTGTAGCCTTTACTGCATTTAGACTCACAATCCCTCTCTGTGGGGGGCTGGGATTGGTGCCTCTAAAAGCACAAGAAGATCAAGCGCTTTGTCCGAAGCAACACCACCACCAAAAAAACCCCATGGCAGCAGCAAGGCAGGTTCTGGATCCTCAAGTGCCAGCACTAGTGAAGGACCACTGAAATTTCGGTCAGATTGGCTGGCCCTGCTGCTAAAGCGCCAATTTGTAAAATACCTGCCCCGAAGCACAGGCTGGGCAGGCTGGAGCCAAGGAGCCTTCAGCGGCACGCAGCGCTGCTCAGCCCCACGGGGAAGCCGCCACCACGTGCACAGATGCGAAAGCAGCAAGGCCGCCGAGCAAAGGCAAATGTTTAAACGAGTCCCGGGCAGGCACCGGGTGGGTTTCAATCTGCAGCCCGAGGAACCTGAGGAATTGCAAGCTGGGAGGCTGGGGGCATTTCTGGAGGGGGCCGAGGGCTTTTTTTTCCCCTCCCAAGCCCTTCGCTCCTTCCCTCTGACCGCTGAATTATCTCTAATGTACTGGCAGAGTTCCGCTTCCCAGTCCTGTGGCTTTGAGCTCGTTTGTCAAACGCAGAGCTCTCTCTGAAAGGCTGTTAGCAGAGCATTTGCTTCCCATTTCTCATCCTACATTGTCATCACCTTCCAAGATTAATTAAGGAAAAAAGAAAAGACATCTTGTCTCTCTTTTGTTTCCCTCTTTCTTGCCCTTTTTTTTTTTTTTCTACAGCCCCTCTCTCTCCATTCATGTCCTGAATACTGCTGGGGAGAAAAACAAGCAAAACTCAATACTTTCCTCTTCCCTCTGGTGGCTAATATATCAATTTTTTTCTGCCTCTCTGTAAGTGGAAGTGGTTGGGTGAGCTCTGTCCTGAACATCAATTCTCTCGCAGGGCCTCAGCTGCTAAAGCTACGCCAGGAAAGACCCCAAATCTGTTGAATTATGATCGTTCTAAGCGCTCATTTCAGACCTTCAGCCTCAGTCCCAGAGGTCGGTGTCCTGCCCCTGAATCGCTTCCAGGGCCACACCATGCTATCCGTCTTGCTCACCACAGGGTAGTTAGGTGCTTTTGCCCAGGCACCGGCTCACATACACTCTCGTTGTACCATTTGCTTCTATTAGGAGCCGTAACCTACGGTCACCACGGTGCAATGGTTTTTCCCACAGCCCCGCGTGCCCAAGATCCCAAACACAGCGCTGCGCTTGCTCGGGCTATTTGGTGTGCTCCTGAGCCCGTCCCGGTCCCAGCTGTGTGAGTGAATTATAGATAAAAACCAGCGTTACCCGTTGCCTGCTGCCACCTTCCCAGCCCCGCTCCCTCGCTCCCCGCTCTGTCCCCTCCCTGCCCGAGCTCCCCTTAGCCCACCTCCAGTAACCTCCGTCCTGGGCAACTCCGTTTCACCCTTTTATTCAGCGGCAAAGTCACGCGTCGCGCTGCACAGAGGTTTTATTTTACCGCCTGACTGTCCTTGCAGCTCTGCCTCTCTCTCCCCAGTCTGACCAGTCCACCCAGTGGCTGCCTGTGCCCCACCTGCAGGTGCCACGGGCGCTCCCACGGGACGGTGCTGTCGGTCCCTTTCTGCTGGCAGGCGGCGGAGGAGACGCCTCCTCGTGCGCGTGTCATCGCCGATCCAGAAAAAACTGACTGCAAACTTGAGGAAACGCAGGGGAAGTGCCTGGCAGTCGGTGTCTGCATCCCTCGGGTATTTGCAGTACGCTCCTCTGCGCACCCACAAGCCTCCTCCCTGACATTTTGCCTCGCAGATGTGAGCCAGCCAAAGAGGAGGAAAAAGCACCCAGCTCAGGCTCTGCCTTTCTGATGGTAGCTCCCGAACGCCGTCCTCGCTGATGTGCGCGACAGCGGGAGGCTCCCGCGCCGGCCCCGGGCCACGGGAGCTGCCCCCATCGTCACAAGGGCAGCTCCGGCTCCCTGTGCCGAAGCGAGAGCCCACAGGAACACAGGGCGCTGCGGGGAGAGGATGAAAACATTTCTTCCTTTCTCCTCGCTCTCCCAGCAACTCACCCCGGGCTCGCTCAGACCCACCAAAGAGTCTCCCTGACTTTGCTGGGCTTCGGATACAACCCTGCACCGGCGCGAGTTTAGTCCCACGGGTTTCTGAAGCCATCAATCACCACCATCTCTACAACCCCGAGCCACACACAGAATGAAGATGTGAAGCAGCGGATCCTCGGCTGATGTAAATCAATACGGATCTCCCATTGTTGGCGGAGTTAAACTTACAACCAGCCGGGGACGTAACCCAAAATGCTGCTCGTTGGAGCAAAAGAAATTTCTGCAGTAATTAGATCTGGAGCGTGATTACCCAAAGGGAAACGAAAAACAAATGTGGGTGACAGATATTTCCAGGATAACTGCAGTTATTAATGCTTTTCTCTACCAGTGACAGGCACGAGGGATTACTATTGCCTGAAAAAGTCTGGTTTACTGTGGGAAAAAATGAGGGCTGGAAATGAAGCAAGTAGAAGGCCATATGCTGCTCGGTGTGCTTGTGGGGTCCTGGGAGGATAGCTTTAGCCAAAACAACAAAAGGCAAACATGTGAGGCATATGTGAGAAGAAACAGCAACCTGTTGCTTGCAAGTTTCCAGTCAAAAAAATGGAAAAAATTAGGAACCTGTTATTCTCCGTTGCACGAGCTCACCCTGAGTTAGTGACCCTATCTGTGAGTGCCCCAGCACTGCCGAGCACAGCAGGGGGGGGCAGGGGGTCCTGGGCTACGGCGCTGGCGCTTGGGACAGCGTTTTCCACCTCAAGCCTTGCCTACTGCCTTGCGTCCAGTTACTTGGGTCGTAGCACGAACTACCGGCCCTCCCTCCCATACCTGCGCCCACTGTCTTGCAGCTGGCGGGGCAGCGTCCAGCTGCCGCGGAGACCCTCCGTCGTGGCAAGAGATCTGGCCCTTGCCGGCATCGAACAGTAGAAAAGGCAATGAGCTGGCCTGCATCCTTGCTGCACAGCTTGGGCAAGCGACCACGAGCTCAAAGAGCGAGCACGCGTGGCTGAGTGCCGTGCGTGGGCCGGTAAGGACGTGCGAGCAGCACGGGCTACCCCACCCTGCGCTTTGCTTTTGGGCGCGTGCTCTCGGCAATGCCCATCTCTGCTCCGAGAGCATCGCTCAGCGCGTCTGGCTACCGCGAACCGTACGTGCTCGCTCAAAAACATCAGATCCGGTTTTTAATAACAAGCTCGCAAGAGCGCAGGGCTAAAAAAAAACAATGTTAAAATGAGAACAAGGATTTTTTTTTTTTCCCTTTTAAATGTAAGGAGAGCTGACATCTTGGGACTAACAAGATTAATTTCTAACACAGTTGTTTGTCAATAAGCATAATTTGGAGCAAACTGTTTTCTGGAGCCTGCCCTGGCCCATGCTCCCCATGGGTTCTGGAAATAGCCTGGCAGAGGCTCCAGCCCACGGCCCCATCTCTGCCTGCAGCCAGACGCTTCAGGGAAAGATCAAGACCTTTACAGCAGGCAGCTGTGCGGTAACCTGTCCCCATTGAAGCCAAAGTTTTAGCTAAAAATCAGGTATTTAACAGACTATCCAAAATACACGGCACCATCAGGGCTCCTAACCACAGCCCATCTTCTGACCCGCTGAAAAGCCACTTGCATCTTCCTTTCTCCTACGGATTCCACAGCACGGGCAGCCCCACAGCTGGGGCACACGGCTCTGCTGAGGCAGGCCTAACTCACGTTTTAAAGCACGACGAGAGCCTATCTGCATAGATCTGTCCTTTGGGTGGCAAGCTGTAAAACATCACAGCAGCACCGCGGGGGAAGGACAGCCATCGCCAGGCTGATGCGGTGACAAGAAGGTGTGAGAAGCTGCCGGGGAGGTGGGAATTGTCATAGCTTAGGGCAGCATCCGCGTTTCAGATGTGGCCAAAGGCAGGCAAATTTAGAAACGAGAAGGGGGAGGAAACACCCTGGCGTGCTGGGTGGGTGGCCGCTGCTGCCAAAACCACTCGAGCTGGGCGATCCTTGATAGCAATACCCCAAAAGGACAGGTAACCGGCACCATTTGACCTGTCCTTGGACTTTCCCCGCTGCAGTACAACCCGGGGCAGCAGACAGCCCCACCTGCTGCGCTGGCTCTTTCTGCGGCGTGTCTGGTGTATTCCAGCTTTTGAGGCATTTAACGGAGATTTCGCTATTTTACGACGAAATCACAGCCTGACACCAATGTACTTTTGCTGCTGATGCTCTGGTTCTCCGCAGGAGGCCCGGCCCGGAAATACGGGAATGAAAGACAGTACCAGCGGTTTCACATGTGGCAGCTGGGTTGGCTTTCATGAGGTCTCATGGATGGGAGAGTCATTTTTAAGAGCGCCTTACCTCCCTCCTCTGTACTTCAAACAGACCTCGAGACATCCCTCCAGGTACCCGGGAAACGCCAAAGCCTGGGCTGAAAGAAAAGCACAGCCCCCGCCGCTACAAGGCATATCCAGTAGAAGCCAAACATCTCATAAGCAAGCATCAGAAATTCACATAAACACCAAAACCCCAGCGCCGAGAAGGCCAGCAAGAGAAACTCCCGCTTCCCAAACCTGAGAATTGCTCGGGCTCATGGCTGCAAAAACCCTCCCGGAGTTGTCCCCTAGCGGAGGATTTCATCAAACAGGGGGATTTTCCTGCCCACCCCCACCCCTCCACTTTAGAAAAGTGTGACTTTTCTATTTGACCTCAAAACTGTAATGTCTTCGGCCAGAAGACAACCAAACACAGCGGATGGTGGGTGCAAACCGTCGGCGCTCTGATCTGGCGCGGCCCTTTGCCCGAAAACAACCAAAAACTTCCCCCAAACCAAAACCCTTCGTGCTTCCACAGCCCAAGGCGCAGATGAAGAAAACTCAGACAAGCTGGGAAGATGCACCCCAGGGAGGAGCTCCTGGACCTCTTCCCATGGGAAAGCCAGATATTTATTTAAGACAGGACTGAATTGCAACGGACACAGGGAAACGTCAAAATATTCCGCAAGTAGGAAGAGGAACGAATACAATTGTCTCCGCAGCCCGCGCGTAATGAATAACTCACAGCCCGGGCGAAGCAAAAGTCGCAGTGCAGCAAGTCAAAGCAAAGCACCGCTGCATCGGTGTTTACAGACGGGAACAGCCCTTCGTGCCTTGGCCAGAACGTCTTCGAGCAGATAGCGTAAAGTGAGCGCTCGCAGGGCAGGTAGCAAAGAAAAACACAACACATTACTCTAAAAACATGAGGAGGGGTAGAGAGAACCGGGCAGACGTGCCTTCCTCTGAACGTGGTCGTCCGGCAACAGATTCTCGACGGACGTAGGGATAGGAGAGACCAGTGCTGCTGGTGCCAATCTCCCTCTGACACACGAAGGAACCACGACGGCAAATTTAGGCTGAAAACCGCAATTTTGCATGGCTGAAGTCAGACGAACGGCCACCGTCCTGCTTGCTGCGCGAATGATTCGCAGCAGAGCAGAGGGATACACGATGAATTAAAGTCTTTGATGATTCCCGCTTGAAACCGTCCGAGAGCTGCCTTCCAGCAGAGGTGCACTTTGGGGAGGACAGCAACATTTAGCATTTGTTTTCAAATGGCAACCGAAACCTAGAATTCAATTTTGCTGCGTACAGACGTGTACAGTCCGGCCAATTGCCATTATAACGCCTTTATTTACCATCTCTTTCCTAAACACAAATGTGAGACCACTTCAATAGGCAAAAGCAGTTTTGCTCAGTTGGCCAAGACTGTCACTTTTAAAAATACTCTAAAAGACGTAAAATCGGAGGAAAAATGCTGCAAGTTCTCTAAAAAGGGATAGAATAATTTTAGAAATCAGCTTCAGAGCTGGCTGGATTCTTGAAAAAGTCTAAAACTAAAAATAGAGGGAAACAGACGATTTTTTTTCACCCCTCAATGATTTTCTCTTTTTCTTTTTTTTTTTTTGCTCCTCACATTGAGGTCACTTTTCAGTTTACATCCAGCCTACGAGCCTGTGCACCAGGAACACTTTTGCTGTTATTCTTGACTAAGTGACAGCCCTGGGCGGCATCCAAGCACAACCACAACAAACTCTGGTAAGCCGAAAGCAAGCGCGAACACCAAAATACCTTGGAGCAGACTCACAGCAATGCCACCGCCGAATTCGGTCCTGCCTGCGGGACAGTCACCTGCAGGAGGTCCCCGAGGCACAAAGCCTTTGGGGGTTTCTTGGCTGGGATCCGGCAGGAGCGAAGCCTCGGTACAGGTGTTCATCTCTGCTGGAAATGTGTTTTGGGGCGTGCAAGCTGGGAAATTGGCTCGTTGCTAACCGCACCTGCCTTTTGGCACAGCGGTGCTGTCTGTGTGCTGAGGGCAACTTACGGATCTAATGCGGACGAACGCCGCTGCAGCACCAAAACCCAAACCAGAGTCCCTGGGCGAGGAGGATAGGAATTTTTTGACCCTCTGACTTTAGCGATGGGGACGACCATGACGAGAGCAACACGGGTCTCAGCACAGCCTGAGCTCATGGAAGGGTTTCTGCTTTAGACTTACCGTCTGCTTGGCATTTGGGAGGACCACAGCGTCGATCAAAGCAGGATGAATTAAAGAAAAGAAAAAAAAAAAGAGAAAAAAAGAAGAAACCATGATGAATTCATCCTTCACTGTGGCATTAGCACAACCTCAGCCCCGTCCCTCTCCTCCTCGTCAGCGGTGAAAAATGCCTCCTCTCCACCAACAATTACCTGTTTCGGCTCAACCCTTTGAACGCTGGCCCTTCTGTAAATGGCAGCGGCGGCCCCGCTGCCGCCCAGGCGTTCTGCCCACGGCGGTGATGGATGAGTCCCTGCTCGGCCCCGCCGCCACAGCCATCTGCCGCCCCGGCCCCCTCCCTGGCCCCCGCCAATTGACACTCTCGTTCCTTCGCCGCGGATCAAGGGCGAGCGGAAAAAAAGTGGCAGTGATAAAAGGCACCTGGAAAAGTGTGAATTAGCCCACGGAAGAGAGGAGATGAATGAAAAGGCGTAGGGCGGGAGGAGAGGAGAAGATGAAAAGACAGAAGGAGACGAAGGGAGGGACTACGTGGCCCGCATCCAGACCCCTCGCTGCTGAGAGCGGTACCCCGCCACGGTTTATTAGGCTCCTGTCAGTTTGTTTGCTTGCTCGTGGCAAGCCCTCTTTGCCAGGACGAGCACGCTCCCGGGCTCTCCCTAGCAAACGGAGCGCGCCCCAGCTGACACGCCGCTCACCGCCCACCACCATCTCCAAGGCACGGCAGAGCAAGGCACTGGATTAAATTATTCAAACGGCAACTGTCGAGAACAAAACGGAACAGGGCGATGCTGGGCAGTTAAAGAAAACTGCTCCTCCGGTGCCAGGGTGACCAGAGGTGAAGGTGTCTTGCTAGCAGGAACCTCTGGATCTCTCTTGTGTTTCACTCTCCCACGGGATGCACTAGGGTGTCTGAGGATGGTGAGCTCTACCTGGTGGAGTCTGGGAAGTCTCTGGAAACCTCTCT
>VZSC01002805.1:11934-26708 GCA_013398225.1 Steatornis caripensis | reverse complement strand
GGCCCCCGCCAATTGACACTCTCGTTCCTTCGCCGCGGATCAAGGGCGAGCGGAAAAAAAGTGGCAGTGATAAAAGGCACCTGGAAAAGTGTGAATTAGCCCACGGAAGAGAGGAGATGAATGAAAAGGCGTAGGGCGGGAGGAGAGGAGAAGATGAAAAGACAGAAGGAGACGAAGGGAGGGACTACGTGGCCCGCATCCAGACCCCTCGCTGCTGAGAGCGGTACCCCGCCACGGTTTATTAGGCTCCTGTCAGTTTGTTTGCTTGCTCGTGGCAAGCCCTCTTTGCCAGGACGAGCACGCTCCCGGGCTCTCCCTAGCAAACGGAGCGCGCCCCAGCTGACACGCCGCTCACCGCCCACCACCATCTCCAAGGCACAGCAGAGCAAGGCACTGGATTAAATTATTCAAACGGCAACTGTCGAGAACAAAACGGAACAGGGCGATGCTGGGCAGTTAAAGAAAACTGCTCCTCCGGTGCCAGGTTTGACCAGAGGTGAAGGTGTCTTGCTAGCAGGAAGCCAAACATCACCTCTGGATCTCTCTTGTGTTTCACTCTCCCACGGGATGCACTAGGGTGTCTGAGGATGGTGAGCTCTACCTGGTGGAGTCTGGGAAGTCTCTGGAAACCTCTCTGCATCCTTAAGGAGGGGGAGGTGCAAGCGCCTGAGAAATCACGGCTTTGCTGACGGCACTTCTCCGGGCTGGGTGGATCACTTCCACCTTCGGAGCGAGCAGAGCGTGACCTCGCTGTCCAAACTCCCCAGTACTTTTCAGGTTTATCACGTCTTTAAGACCTTCAGCTTGGGCAACCCTGCTTTCAAGCAGAATCACTTTGGAGGGTAGTTGGTCATTTTCACCAAAAGCCCTGGATCGAATTTATAATCGCAATAAGCCCACTTCACAGGCTTGAGCCCAGATTTGCACTGAGCTGCTCAGGTCAAACGAAGCTTTATGTTTGAGCTGAAATCCTTCTTCACTCAGAATTTACAAACAAAAAACGTATGGCAGAGGAGAGGCTGGCACTTCTAAAGATGCTCTGAAAACGCTCACACAAGCAGAAACGGTCCCGCAAGAATTATTCCCCCACACCAGCCCTGCCAAAATCCAGGACGCTGTCCTCGCCCATCTGCCAACTCAGCTTCTGATACTGAACAAATCTCATCAACGGTCGCCATAGATTTAGCAAACGCTGTACAAGGGCCAGAATACAGCGAGCCCCTTTAAAATGAGCGATAAACCATTCTCTGTGTCAAGACACACTGGTTGTAAGGAAGATATAAACGCCAACACGCCTCCCAGGGGTGCTGGAGGAAGGCCAGGCCAGCGGCGCACCAGTATCTTGCTTGCCCTTGTGTGTTAGGATGAGGCCAAGTAGCAGCTACCTGCAGCAATGAATAATCATTTCTTAATGAGGTGGAGGAAACAAACCAACAAAAAAAGCTTCCCATCGTAAGGGTATCGCCAGCATGAACGCAACAACAATTACCTAGCTGCGGATCCCAGTTAGCGGCGTTGCTCCTTTTTGCCGTTGCGAATAGCTGGGTTCGCTCTTCGTCCCTTCCGTTTAGGAGCGCACTTGGCGATGACGCTATAGAGGGGGCTGTCGAAGGCACACCTGGCCCCTGCAAGGTCAGGAAATTTTTTGAGGAAAAATGCTCGTGGAAGAAAAACAGGCATGAGTCACAATCACAACGTAGCTTTTTTTTCCTCAGAAACTATTAACCTGGGAGTAATGCATTAAGGGTCAGGATTTTTTAATTCCAAGAGCATATTTGGAAAAACATATTCTTCCTAAAGTTTCACCGGTTCTGAGTATTTTTGTCCAGAAAGGACGAGTGTTTTCTGATGGAGAAAAGGTTGGGAGTCAAAGAGAAAATGGTGGCAGTAAGGAGAAAATGACATTTCCCTGTTACCCTGTTTTTTAACGCCTCCTAATTTTTGCAAGCCATTTTAACGCTTGTAAGCTAAAATATTAATTTTAAAATAGAGGAAACGTGCTCCCCCTCCTTCCTCCTCTTCCCCCAGTCCTTTTCTCACAGGTTTCTCTCTAATAGAAAGCGCCGAATAATCTAGTTTGACGTTTTGGGATATATTCCCTGCAGGAGCTGTAGAAACGGCACCTGCTACCTGCATGCTAGATTTGATCACAAATCAACAGCACCCAGTGCCGTACAGCATCTCTTGATATTTTAACGGCCAAGAAATGTCTGGCCACTAATGACAATACATCCTAAACCGCACGGCCTATTTTTTTCTGTAAATGCCAAACGCCACCTCGCTACTTGCATCGCTCTTAATTGCGTCTCCTTAATTACAAGAAGCGAAATCATTAATTATATTCAGTGAAAAGATCCCCAAAACCTTCCAATTCAGGCTTGGCTCTCTTGCAATGCGACATTACCCTTGGGAAGGGCATTTTGCGGCGCTGTGCCCAAGCTCCTCTTCATTCATGCCCGTGGTAGGAGACTTGTTCACTCCCCACCTACCGACACCGTGTGCTGTTGCTGAGCCAGCCGAGCACGAGGAGCTCAAGTTTTCTGCTGAACGCAGCTGCCAGAAGCCAAGCTGGCAGAATAGAAGTCCTGCAGACCAGGACCTGGAGGGCTGCAGGTTCTCCTAACGCTGGCTCCAGAAGTCCTGCCGTTACTAGTGACGTTGGGATAAACGCGAACGTTTCTCAGCCGAACCCTGAAACACCCTGCAACTGGGAGAACAAGGGACCTCGCATCAGGCTCTGCAACCAGGACCTTGTGCAGCCTTCCTCCCTCGGCCCACGGCAGCGTTACTCATGAACAGCCAGGTGCCTCCTGACACGCCACGAGCACCCGGAAAGGACAGGGAGGCACTTCCGAAGGTTTCTAAAGCATTGCCCTACAAGGCTCCTTCACGTCCTCTTAGTTCAGGCGTTGCTTCTGAGCAGTGTTCACAGACACAGGAAAAAAAAATCCCAGCCTACACATTCACAGCTAACTATGGTGCCAAGAAGGATGTTAGTACATCAATGAATGCGACAGTGGGGAAAATCAAGATTTCTACGTTTCCAGGAGCTCTTTTATAACTATTATAACAGCCCGCACAGCCAAGAGAAAAGAACTCGCTTAACTTGTGTGTTATGGTGTTTAAAACACGAGGTTAAGGTTCACGCCTTGGCTGGCTGCCTTCCTCTCGAGAAATCAGAGGTCAAATAGTTGGGTACCCACCTAAGCCTCGTGTCCGGTGTCACAGTTCAAAGCTGGACTGGCTATTGAATCGAGGACAGCTGCTCTCTGATGCTCAAACCAGGACACCAGGTGACGTCGCTAGCTGCAACACCGCTGAGCCGGGAATCCACTCTCCATCAGCGAGTCCCCCTTGCCATGGCGCGAGGTACTGTACTTTCATCGGGTTACAACACAACTGAACCCGCACTGAAGTAAGAAAGCTTGTGCTATTTTGCTCCAAGAAGCCAAGTGACTCCAACCTTTCTGCTCAGTGCTGCATGGCTGGAAGAAAATTAGGTTCAGCTTCCAAGGGTTCTAACTGGGGGGAGGGAAAAAAAAGAAGAATGAATTGGGTAATGCTGGTTTAAGTCCCCTCGAACTTCGGAAACACAAACACACCCTCTATAAGCAGTCCTGTTTGAAAGCAAAGAGATGTTGACGGACATGTCCAAGGCGGCCACGGCTTCCTGGGAATGCAGCATCCTACCTGAAGGGATGCTCCCACACAGCAGATTCACTACGACATCTTTGATTTCCACCATCTGTTACTCCACTTTTCCGAGGCCCAGAAAGTGGTGAGAAGCCCTGAATGTAGCTCTTGGTGCGCAGGGCTCTTCTGACGTCGGGAGAGGAGCCCCTCGATCGTCTCGGGGCCGAGCTGTATTACAAACAGCGCCAGAACCATTCACAAGTCTTCAAAGTTTCCACATGATTATGCGAGCAAATATTTGGCCTGGAAGTGCTGTTAGTCATTATTTGCAGTTCATTTTCTCTTATTTGTTCTCTGTCTTTTAAATAATAAAAAAGAGAAAGCCAAGATGACAGCTCACAGTATTCACATCCAGGAGCAGAAACGACACCTGGTTTTTTCGGCAAACACCTTGGTTGCACACAGGCAGCCTCTGCGGCTCCCTGGGAAATGCTGCAGAAGTGGCAGCCTGTGCCAGGGAGGAATTTGGCCCCTTGCTCGGTACCGTGACTGCCGTGGCACCGATGGGTCCTGAGCACCTACCGTGAAAAGCCCCGCTCCTGGCCTGGCTGTGCTACTGCACGGAGTTCTGGATTTACACCCTGGGGCAGAGAAACAAGAACCAGTTCCCTGTTTCCAGCCCTCGCTGGATTCATTGCTATTTGGCACCGAATGCGGAGGCCTGATCTCGTCAGCAGCTGTTAGTCAAGCTCAGGGCTTAGCACTATTAATCACGTCAGAAGGCAGCGGTGCTACCTACGGCAGGGAACGCTGCAGCTGGGGGCAGGTGTCTGCCGAACCAGCCCCCGAGCATGTCCGCCAAGGAAGGGTTTACACCTGCCCGTGTAAGCGCAAGGCACCCCGGGTACGGAGGCACGAGAGGAGCCATTCGACAGCAGAAGAGCTCCGCGGTAACGCTGGCATCGAAATGGACTTGGGCATCTTCGTCTCAAAAAACGCCTCTCCAAAACACCTACAAACCACACTTCCACGCCTCCGCTACCTCGTGCCCCCGGCTGTGCTGAAAGGAACCGAGTGCCGCTGGAAGGACCGGGCAACATCTAGAGGTGAGCCAGCGCTTCGGTACAAACGAAGAGCTGAAAAGAAAGCGTGGTATTACTCCTTTTGGCAGAGTCACGGCTTAATGAACGGGGCGAGCCAGGAGCCAGGGCCTGCGCCTGGCACCTTCTGCATCAGGGTCGTTTCTGCCTACCCTAACACCTCGCTTCCAGGACAGGAACGGGTGAGAGCTAGCTCCTGGCTTGTTTACCCCAGAAAATCCAGACAGATGACGTTTTCATTTGTGTTTAGGTTTCTGGAAGCATTTCAATTTCAACAGAAGCCCCTCAAAGCAGAACATCTGCCCTAAAGGCAGAAGCATCTCAGGGTGGACATTTCCGCTCTGGCACCCGCTCCCTCAGATTGGAGCCCACGGCGGAGACCGGCGACGTACGGCGCCACCCCAAAACCCTCTTGAATCACGTCAAACCCTTCCATCTCCAGTGAGATATTTTTGCCTTTACGTGGTCACTTGTAGAGACAGAGAAAGGACCTTGTTTCTGCGGACAGCGCAGACTTATTGCAAACATTCGTGCCGAGAACAAATGGGCCTTTCTGTGGAAACGATTTCAAACATCCTTATTGACAAGGAAAAGAGAAAAATCCCAAACTGGTAGAAATACTTGGCCCAACGGAAATAAAGTTAATGTAATATGGCAATATCCCAACCAGCCTCTGTTTACCAGATAGTCTCTCCTCTGAGTCACGCATTGATGTGACTATTAATAATGCACTGTTATAAAAATCCATCCTTGTAGGAGGAAGGATGCTGTCAAGACTCAAGCAATTTCTTGTTTTCAGTGAAGTATGGGTAACATTTGTGTTGTGTTTTCAATTCCTCTTTTCAGGTTGTTTTCCATTTCCCCTTTAATAATAATCTTTATGCCTAAAAATAGCATCTCACTTTTACAATTGGAGTGACCTTTTCTATTACGTGCGGATTAGCAGGAAATAAGCAACTTGTTCAGTTTACAGTCGACAATAAGCACGGCTGCTTTCACCTCGGTGGCTTTCACCAGTTTAAGTAGGTCCCCGTTACTTCAAGTTTGCTCATGGGGAAACTGGGGGGCGGGGGAAGAAAACCACTTGCTTGGCATCGCTGGCAGGCCAGGCCAGGAGCCGCGTGCAGCGCCGAGGATGCTGCGCTGGTTAGGGGATGCTATCTGTCTTCCTTGGGAACAAATCCGAGAGTCAGGAAAAATGCAATTCACTTCATTAGCGTTTCGCAGTTTTTCTCCCCTCCCTTACAGCAAAACAGAGAACATTATCTGTCTGAAGAGAGGCGCCCCTCTCTCATATTTCAATTCTAGAAGTACAGAAATGCCTGCTTCTTTAGAAAGCCGTAATTTGTAATTAATGGACTTAGGTACAGCACCAACAGGACATTTTCTCCTCAGGTTTCATACTTGGTCCAACTGGGACATTTCCTGTTCTAGCTGCCGTAAGTATCCCTCTTAATTTTGCATTTCTGAGAGCATTTGAATTCAGTGGGGGCTACAGCATCAGGTAACACTTAACTTTAATATTAATAGCTACTTTTTTATTCTGGAGTTACCTGGCTTAGTTTAGAGAAGATATTCTCCACAGCAAAGTCCTCGTGCCTCGTTTTACAACGGGCTCCTGGAAAATTTCAGTATTCCCATCTCCTTGGGCTGCCCCTTCCGAGAACCCACGTTAATATTTCCGAAAATACTAGAGGAACAACTTGGCAGTTTCAGGCAGGATGACTTTCCTGGCCTAATCTAGTAAATGACCTGATGCTTTCCCCCAAAAAAGTCAAAGCAGCGCCACAGTAAATGCCTAAGCCTTTTAAAGAAGAAATACTCCATTCGCCCAGCGAACCTATCGGGGCTGATAGAAAAGCAAGATCAGCGTTGCAGCCGCGATCTTACTTAAGCCACTGCTTCTCAGAAACCAACCCGTACCTACGCAGGGAGCTCACATTGTCTTGCTATAGGGTTCAGGGTCATCCTTGAAATAAATCATACCTGCAGAAAGCTCTTATGCCCTCCACGCTGCAACCCAACAGTGGAGAGCAATCCGGCAAGCTAACCGGAGCAAACAGATGAGCAGGCACCTCGGCGCGGCAAGCTGAGGGAAAAAACAGCCGCGCTGCTCCCAAGAGTTCAGAAATTTACAGGCGAAACAGAAAAGTGAGGAGAGCAGCTTAAAAACCAGAAGAGATTAAAATAATAATCAAATGCTGGATCCCACTTGGGATTCTTTTGTGCCATTCGGATGCATTTTGGCGATGCTTTCTTGCACTTTTGAACAGCTCGCACGGACCAGAAGTATTGCAGATGAAAACAAAAACTCTCTTCTCTGCACAGGAGCCCAGCAACGGGGATTTTTACAAGAAGCACTGCAGAAAAGATGAGCTGAGGTCACCAAGCAAGTCCGTGGCGATGAGGCAGGTTCAAGGTCTTGCCGTGTGGTTGAGCCCGCATGTCAGGGTTCGGATCAACGGGGTGTGTGACTGCCACAGGTACGGCTGTAAGCAAGGACTCAAAATACCCCCGCACTGCCTGCCGCCAAAGGAGAGGCCAAGGAACGAGAGGGAAAGGAGCCAACAGACAAGCATAAAGTTCTTTTTCATGTCCGACCTAGCACCAGCGACAGGGTGGTCCTGCAGGTGGGAGCACGATGGCCACGTCTGTCAGGTCTTCGTCTGCTCAGGCTGCATTTTCCCATGGGCGTCCTGATCTGGGCAGCAAGGCTTGGAAAGGCAGGAGCAGCTCCCATTGCTTTTCCTCTTCGCCCGTGGCACTCAGCTTTGGGCCCTGAGCTGACTGAGGATCGTAGGAGGTCCAAGCCCTCAGTGCCCACGTCCTGCAGCTCTCAGAGAACCTCCTCCCCACAGGGGCAAACATTCCTTCACTAGGAGGAGTGATCCATATTCTCACAGTAAAGCCATTTTTTCCCCCCAAGAAGTGCTTCAGTATCAAACAAAACAGATGCCTAGACTTTTTGGTCTGTTCTGTCGCCACTGTTGATGAAAGAAAAACTTTTTCTTCCAGGTTTTGAAATGGTTTTCCACCCCCTTGGCAAGACCCTGGGCTAGAGACAGACTGAGAAAAAAGAACAGCTGCATTTTTTTCTTTTTTTTTTTTTTGTTAAAGAAAAGATTCTTCCCCTCAAGATTTTTTTCACTTATGACGGACTTCAGTTCTGCAGCCTAAATACCCATCAGTGCCAAGCATGGGCTGCCTGCGAAGGTTTTTAAGGCTGACTGGGTGATCCCAGACCCTGTTTTACCGCCAGCCTCCCAGTCAGTCCGTGATAAAGGCTGTATTTGGAATCGCGTATTTTCCACACATCCTCCCCAGTTGCAGTCTCACCACCGCACTAACACTACTGATTTTCTTTTTAAGGATCCCCTACTTTGCTTGTGGAACTACAATGTGGATGAGAGCAAGGCAGCACGCTCCCGGCACCCAGCAGCGTGAAGCAACCACCAGAACCAGCCTTGCCGGGCACCGTACGCCCATGTGGAGCGAGTCCTTCGAGCAGAGCCTGCTGGGCACCCACTGCCAGCAGGGACCTGGGCACCGTGAGGGAAACAGCCCCAGCTGCAGCAGGCAAGACACGGCCCCAGCCGGTCCCCTCTCCTCCCTGCTTTACACTTGGCCTCTGGTGTGGTTTAGCAAAACACACGCTACTTTTTGCTATTTCAAAAAATTATCTGCAGCGATTAAATAGGAACGGGCATCACGCCGAACGACGCCTGCATGCATTTTAACTCACCTAACAGGAGTGAGTTAAGGAGCACGGTGGTGCCAGCAGGACTAAGGCAACGGCAACTTCTGATGGGGAGAGGGGAGGTTGAGGACACCAGTAATTGCTCAAACCAGATCAGCCAGCAGCACAAGGGATTGCCTGACTGCATGCTCAGCTCCAAGCACTGCCCCAATTCTGATGAGTATGTGCAGGTGAAGGCTCCAGCATGGCCCACGAGCTCTTTTATCTCCTGGCACGCGTCCTCTGACAAACCAGCCTCAGGGCATGCGTGCCACCCGCCTGCACAGCCTTAGGGCTGTTGCTTTGAAGGGCTGCCAGAAAGCCCTGGGGGCCTCCACGCCCCACAGCTACAGTTAGTCACGGTGGCAAGAGTGGGAAAAAGTCACCTTCAGTGACCAGATGCAAGACAGCCTCACAGCGAGCAGCTGCGGCATCTCCTCCTCTGCCTCATCCTCATGACCATGCAGTGGGATCTAGTTTCTCACCTGCCTTTTTTCTTTTGCAAACAGAGAGCTGTTTCCTTTACGAGAGGGAGAAAGAGCAAGAGGAGCTGGCAGATACCTCTATTTTCTTCCGTGGGCAATGGGGATTCCTCCAAGTTTACATCTTAGCCTCTCTCTTCACGAGCTAACATGAGTAGTGCCTCTTTAACTCCTCTCTCCATCTCCCTTCCGCAGCTTCATCCAGGCACTGGAATTTCCTCCCAGCCTTGGGAGAAACACCCCACATTCCCTACATTTCTTTCAGGGAGTGGGCTTGGAGAGCTGTGACGAAGAAGAGCTGCCGAGGAGAAAGCGGTTCCTCCCACACGGGCCGAGCCGAGGGCTTGCGGACCTCCTGGCTGCTCCCCGTCTCAGCCTGCAGCTGAACCAGCGCCCGACCTGCCCGGAAGCTGCCTGCCCGCGCTGATGCAAGCGTTCATTTTCACCTATGCTAAACGCTTCCTTGAATAATTTATTGGTTATTTATTCTGCCTGAAAGGAAGGTCAGACCATGCATTTAAATGGAAACGCTCTTCAGAAAAGATCAGTAATCTGTTGCTACTTCTCAGCTGGACCACGTTTTAAAACCAGGCTGATCAGGAAGATCTTGCTGTTTATCTCAGGTCACGCCAAGCTTCATTTCCGCCGCTATGCAGAGGGTTTCCCGGAACACACCTGAAGCACACCCCACGTCCCTCAATAACCCGCAGTCAGCAGCGTCGCCTTCTCACCACCGCTCCCGCAGAGGTGGAGAGGGCTTCTCTGCACTTCAGTGAACACATCTGACTTGCAAAACTTTAAGATTAAGCCATGCCAACCTCTTTCCCCTCCTCCTGCCACAAGCTTTCAAGCTGTCCGGTTCTGAGTCAGGGCTGCTACCGACTTGCACCGTCTTCAAAGAGCGGACACCCACTTGCCCTGAACAGGCAATTACGAGAACAAGCAGGAGGCTAAAAACGACGTGAACTAGATAACCGGGCCTCAACAGACGCGGTTCCAGGGAAGGACTAGCGGGCCTCCCCACAGATGGTGTCACTGGAGAGCGTGCTTAACTTCGGGATGCCATGAAAGCTGCACAAATACATGACTATCTGATTTTCGAACTGCACCCCTCCAAAAAAATCATAGGTCATTTCCCGTCAAAATGAAAGGCCCCTCCAAAGTTTTTTTCCATTAAAACCCACAGCATTTTCTATTCCTTGAATTACTGAGTTTTAAGCTGTTCTTCAGTGAAACCCATTGTATTAGCAAGGTCTTGGCAGGACAGTGGGGAAAAGACAGGGCCCCAAAACAGTCTACCACTGATGAAAATCACTTGTGCTATCCTGAACACAAGGGGTTTTTTCCAATCAAAAAGAAGTTTTCTGCTTCTGTGGTTAAATCCTGCCAGCCCTACTCGTGCTGATGACACCAGCGTGTACATCTGCAGCACAGGTTTCTCTTGGGACTTCTGCAGAAAGCCAGACTTGAGTGGGTTTGATCCCTTAAAAAAAAATGTTTGTTAAATTTAATAGCATCTACTTTCCTCCTAAAATAATGCCTGCGGCAAAACGATCCTACTGGGGTCCATACGAAACAGCAGCAACATATAATTAACTGGGATACAGCAGAGATATTGGGGACTTTGGGTGATATTGCAGAACTGTTCTCTCATACAGGCAAACAGATTACTGTAACGGGGAAGACAAAGGATATTTATTATTATTGTGTTCAAGCAAGGCTTGGTTTAGTACACAGTGGTGAATGGAAACCCACAAGTGAAATCAAAATCCTCTAATTCACATCCTCACTGTTAAAACTACAGATAAAAGAGTGATCTTGGATGTACAAAAGCCAAGCAAAATAGCAGGATAGATAAAAATAATAGATATATGGCTGAAATCCAAAGTACCTCAGACAAACCACACTGGACGGAACGGTTTACTCTGAAGGAGAGGGGGAGGCTGAATGAAGAGGCCACAGCAGAAGAGGACGAGTGATTTTTACGGGCTTCGACACTTAATGGTCCAACTGGAAATGACGTGAAAGTCCCCGATTTTCAAGGTGACTGGTTTGAGCCGTCTCAAACGGATCCTCTATCACCACTGGGCACTCCTGAAGATCTCAGCGAGGCGATCTGAAGCTGTCCCCAGAGACTTGCCGAGCAAGACGGCAGCAGGCCTCCGCGTCTGGCCCCAATCCAAACTCCTTAGGCAAAGGCTGACCCTGGCAAAGTTTCTGCTCTGTAGTTCGAATTCAAAGAGCTCCTTCATGCTTTCTGACCTGGGATTAAAAACATTTCCATTCAAGAACTTAAATTATTTTTTTCTTGTTTAGTCCCAGCTCTTGGGAATCTATGTTTTCTATAAAGTTTCTCCTTTCTCTTTTGCCTAGGAGAAGTCCTCGTTCTTTGCGTGCCATGAAACCAAAGGCCCATTCTTACCTGCTGGCAGGACAAATCAGTCTCCCGTCCAGTCCTGATCAGAGTCCCATGCTGTGATTCCTTGGGCAGCGTCCACATTGGTAGTTTTTGGCTTGGATGCAACAGATTCAGCAGTGACTTCCACCATTTTTGCATCTCCAGTCTTCAGCAGTTCGTCCATTGCAATTGCCACAACGCGGGTGGGCAGGGATGGCCTCGATACTTGCCGTAAGGCGGGCCCCAGCCCCACTCCGACACCTCATATGAGCCAGACAGCAGGAAAAGGTTCCTACCTTGCTCCCAACTGACCCCTTCTCCTGCAGTGGGGAAGCCAAGGCACAGCAGAGCCACCAAGACCTACAGTAACAGACCCTGCTTTGACCTCCATCAGCTGGTCTCTCTCAAAAAGAAAGAACACTTCTGTAGCACTTAGCCTTGCTTCAACATAGTAGACAGACTCCAGGGCTAAGTGGAAATCAGTCCTGGGCTGCCCTTGCTGCATGAAGGTTCACCATCATGAGGGTACCCCATGCCTTCTCCTTACCTAGTTTTAGAGACTGCAAATCCTTGGGTGCTCCGGTACCCTCGGGCAAGGCAGCTGGATTCCTGGGCTCAAACAGCTCAGCCAAACGATGACAACAACAACAAAAAAAAAAAACAAACCAAAAACCCAAACCAAAAATCCAAAGCAGTATGATGGAAATAACCGGAAGGGCCCCCCCAGACTCCTCCAGCACTTGCAAGTGCTAATTGCCAGCAGTCCAATTACATTCGCATCTCTGATGGATTTGATTGCCAAGTTGCTGAAGGGAGAAGTGACCTATTATGGATCATTGTTTACAGCAAATTAGTTCAGAAATTCCCATCTTTCTGCCTGTCATGCTCAGAGGGCAAACTCCCTCGGCTCTGCCACAGAGTCAGCCAAGGACTTCACTAGCTCCAGCAAATGCAAGCTCGTTCACCAAGAGAAGCTAAGCAAAGACACGTCTAGGGCAGAAACACAGGCCTGGCTGTTCAGTGGAAGAAAGCTCTGAGATGAAAGGGGTAAGAGAGAGCAAGCAACAGCTCAGAGGAAAAAAATGCCCAAGGAAAGAAGCTACAGAGGTGCTGCAGCAGCAAATGAGGAGGGCTGACCCAGGTACACCTACAGCACAGCTCAGGCCAGAGCTGAGGGCTCAGACCCAAGCTTAAATGGAGCTGGTGGAGCAACGGGCAGTGGATGGGTGAGTGGAGGTCCCAGGTGAGGCTGCTCAGGGCAATTAACGCCTTTAGGGCCCTGACAACTCAGAGAGAGGACGTTTGCTTCTTGAGGAGTCTCTAAAGGAACATCACCAGAGAAAGTTACAGGACCTCTAGGCAGTTTGGAATCCAGGAGTAAATAAAAGCAATGGGGAGGGAACATTTTCCTTTGCAGGACATAGAACAGGCTGGGCTGAAAGTATATTTAGGAGAATTTTGCATTTTCTGTAAATGGGGTAAAAATTTATTACTGATGGCTCTAAACCTCCGCACAAAGTCCAGGGGGGCTGCCTATCAGGCAGACTGAAGGTAGCGCCGGTGGGTAGCCCTCTCTCCCCTTTGTCATGCTGGCAAGATCTCTCAGAGGTGCTGTAGCTCAGTGCAGTACTCGTATGGCATATCTTATAGAATCCCAGAATGGCAGGGGCTGGCAGGGCCCTCTGGAGCCCCCCCAGCCCCAACCCCGCTAAAGCAGGTGCCCCCAGCGCAGGGGGCACAGGGACGCGGCCAGGCGGGTTTGAATCTCTCCGCAGAACGAGACCCCACAGCCTCTCGGGGCAGCCTGGGCCAGGGCTCGGGCACCCTCACGCCAAACAAGTTCTCTCTCACGCTCAGGGGGAACTGCCCGGGCTCCAGTGTGTGCCCGGTGCCCCTCGTCCTGGCGCTGGGCACTGCTAGAAAGAGCCTGGCCCCGTCCCCTGGACACCCGCCCTTCAGATATCGATGAGCACTGAGGAGATCCCCTGCCAGCCTTCTCCTCCCCAGGCTGAACAGCCCCAGGGCTTTCAGCCTCTTCTCACAAGAGCGATGTTCTAGTCCCCTCATCATCTTCACAG
The DNA here is from genome assembly GCA_013398225.1 of Steatornis caripensis. Classification (NCBI taxonomy): domain Eukaryota; kingdom Metazoa; phylum Chordata; class Aves; order Caprimulgiformes; family Steatornithidae; genus Steatornis; species Steatornis caripensis. The sequence goes on along the minus strand of VZSC01002805.1, from coordinate 13,281 downwards.
CTTACAGTCTTCTAGACACAGTACTGGGTAGTCATCGCCCTCTTGGAAAACAGGGCTCTCCCCTCCCTGGTTTACATACAGCAAGGTTGCGTGCTGCTCTCTGGGCTTGGTTGCCATTGTACATGGATAAATACAAGGCTGGGACCACATTATCCGGACTGTTACTTAGAGATAAAAAGAATTAAAGCAGGGGAATGCAAGAAGCTTAGAAACAGGCCTGCCCTTGACTTGCACAATATATTTCAACAGACCCATAAAAAGATCAGGGAATTCGCTCAAGCATGAATACTTACAAGCATAAAAGAATGGCGGTATTATATTTATTATTAAAGCCCTTTTAGAGCCCCCTTATTGCAGATGGATTCTGAGCCTCTGGGGAAAGTCAGGGACAGGATATTTAGCAAAAACGTTATTAAAAATAGAAATTGTTTCCCATGACTTAACCTTATTGCCTAGGGGGAAATCACTTAGGTGATGTTATTGGAGAGCACACAGTTAGGAGACCATGATTGTTACGGAAGACTATGCACAACGTTTCTGCTTCCAGGGAAGCAAATTTACCTGTGCACCTCACCAACTGCTTGCAGCTCCGCCGCCCCAGGCTGAGGAAGGCTTTTTCCTCGAGCCCATGTGTCCTTAACCAACCTACAATCCCTTCTGCAGCTCTTAGCTGCCTGGAGGTGCTCCCGAGGATGGGAGCGCTCCACGCCGTGCGGCGCAATCAGCAGAGGGCACGCCGGGCTGTTGGCAGGGCATGATGAATGTGATTCATTGCATCGTCACCTGGCAATTTATCGTCATTGTGAGGCAAGTCTGCAGCTCCAAGATGTGCCCGGTTCACCCTCGTTGGTGTGGAGGGACTTGGGACCGGTGGCCAAACGGTAGCGTGCAGGATGGTGCCACGGTTTGCTTGCTGCTCCAGTTCCAGCCCAACGCTAATACTAGAAGGCTTTTTTCCTAAATTTTCTTCAGAACCTGCAAAAAGGTTCAATTATGACAAATTGGCATTTTCTGACAGAAAACCTCCTCTGCCCAAAGGCTGCTCGTCAAAGCAGCATCAAGTGTGATCCCCCCCCTTGCAAAGACGGCCTGAAGCTCTTTGAGAAATACGGCTCCAGAGGGCACGGAAATGCCAGGGGGGTTGCTGAGCTGATCAGATTGTCTCCTGTCTTCCTCGTGGGATACATATCAAGGAAGATGGGCAGATATCAAACATTCATCACAGGCACTTGTCCCTTCAACAGTTGACATTGGTGCAGCAAAACAGTTTTTGATCACTTGAGCTTAATGTCACTGCAATCATTGCCTGGAATGTAATGTCTTTAAAAAAAAAAAGGGGGGGGGGGG
>VZSC01002805.1:0-11781 GCA_013398225.1 Steatornis caripensis | reverse complement strand
GGGGGGGGGGGGAGTAGGATAAAAAATGAGGCTCAAAGGTCTCCGTGCTTTGGAAAAGCTGGCTCTGAAGTTTTGCTGTAAGCATCAGATCTCAGAAAATTCTGTAAACTCCCTCCCCCTGACCTGTATTTGGACATTTTCCTCTTACTTAATGATATTCCATCAATTATATAAATTCACAGATACTACAGATCAGTATTAGGGAGTTCAGCTTCATTATTAGTACAGTTACTGTCCTTTGGAGACTGAGCTAATGGCCATTTGTCTTCTTCAATTCAATTAACAACAATCCTCTCTGGACACCAGATAGGTTGCACTCAGTGACATACCGCTACACCCCCTCCTCCATCAGGACATGACCCCCATCTCTGCAGACAAGATCTGGCTCCTCTCTCGCCACCCGAACTCTATGCATTTTAGCAGCGCATCAGGAAATGGCACACTAAATTATCAAAGAACTAAACCGGGCAGGGCTTGAGTCAAGAAAAATCCATTTATCGATGGCCGTTCCCCCTCTGAAGTGCTTGAGTAGGTTGACAAGAGAGAAACATGCCCTTCCTGACCAGCCAAGAAGACTCTTCCCAAGGAGGGTAAGGTCACATCCTCCAGCAAAGGATGAGGAGTAGAAACTGAAGGTTGGGGCCAGCCTGAGGGAAGAGTTTCAACATTTTTTTAAGAAAACGGAGCTTACAGCTGCTCCGGTATGTCAGTGTGACTCTTCCGTACAACTGCAGATCGTGGTACCTTTATTTTCCCCTTATCCCTGGCCTCTGGTCTACGAATGCTCTTATTGCTAAGTTTAAGAAGCCTCAAGCAGGAGCTGTTAAAACCAAGCACGTTCCTCCACGACGCTGCCGCCTTCCAGCGTGTGAATAATCGCCTTACTTCTGCAAAGCAACGGCTTGGCTTTGCGTCCTCAGCCCTTTCCACTTCCAGCTCCATGAAGGCTTGCACCACTACCCCGATGTTTGCAGGAGTGGTGTTGGGTTGGTTTTAGAGTGTTTTGGGCTCCCCTGGAGTCAGGGCTGAGACTCTCCAGCTCCATGTGGTCACTGGGACATGAGCCATCAACCTCAGAGGCTTTCACAGCTGGTGACCGAAGCCCTAGAAGCAGGGAGACACGGGAGAGCTCGGCACACGGCACACAGCTCTCCAGCAACCCTCAGACAAGCTCCGCAGCGGCATGCAGTGCGGAGGTCGGAGGCCAGCCTGCTATCATAAATAAGCCACCTTCTGCTCCTGGCACGTGGCAGTTTCAAGGGAAAGCATGAACTGCTGGTAAATTGCTCTGGTAGCGATTCAACCTGACAAATGCTTTACTAGAACAAAGCTTACAGCGAGAAGGTATGGGTTCAGCTGATAATTTACGGGTGCAGAGAACACCAGACTCGCTGGGAACGGGCAGGAAAGCCTGGGAGTCTCCTCACCAACCAGAGTCTGCAAACTTTTCACGAGAAGAGCTACCAGTGCAGGCAGAAAAGGTGGCTGCGGGCTAAGGAGATGTGTCCTTGTGGGTGGCGTCTTTCCTTTGAAGCTTGTACCAAGCCACCAGGCAGCTTGACCACACAGCTGGTCTGGCTGACCACTCCCCAGTGATGATACGAGCACCCCACGGTTGGCCTCCCTAAAGTTTGCTCCCTACAAGGTCCACCAAAAAACAGTGTTTGCTTTGTTATTGTGTCCTTCTGCTTTAACAAAAGCAAAATCCATCCACCCTGCCCCTGGAACAAGCACAGCCCTGCGCTGCTGGTGCTGTAAGCAACAGTGATGGGATTACTGAGACGTAACAAGATTTATCACTTTCTCCCAAAGAAAGATTGCCTGCTTGGTGTCCTCAGTAAATAATGTTCTGCCTGCATCATCTGGGGACATCATTAACCCACGAGACAGTGACACCACTTAACCTTTCACGGGCTCACTCAGCTCCCCTAAGCTGCCCGAGATGTACGGTTACTCAATGAGTCCTTTCAGGGACACGGCGAGGATGCGATGACAAAATTCACACACGGGAAGAAGGAACACAGCACAGCCGTTTGATACCAGGCTGTGCAGTACTGAGGAGCACCTACGAGCAGCTCCATGCTCCAGCCGCACTTGTGGCACAGCCTTTACCAGGAACCTACAGTAAGTCTGGGCTGGTTGGGCCGCTTCGGCTTCAGCAAGGTTACCAGTGCAGCAAGTCACAGACCCCAGCTGCTGGGCACATCAGGCCATTTCCCAACTCTCATCCACAGCCACGACCCCCTCACTGGGTCGTAGGGAAGCAGTGCTCTCCCCACCGAGTGCCCGGGATCTCCTCCCTCCCCCATCCACAAGAACCTCACCGACTTCTGCCAGGCAGGGCCCAGCCAGCCTGATCCCCGAGCGTGCCAAGCGCTCACTCCGCTTAACATCTATCTCCTGACGGCTCCTCCGCTATGTCTCCAACAGAAACACTGGATTTATTAATGCATTTTTAATTAACAAACTCTATCTCCATGGGAAAGTGTCTTGCATCTTAATGACCTTTGCTTTGAACCTTTGCCAGAGAGAGCTTCATACCGTAAACCTGTATCTGCACGGTTCCTGATGACCCTCAACTCACAAGCTGAGCACCCAGGGCAGGGGAGGTAGGTGTGGGTAAGCAATTTCCTAGGTGGACGTAGTCCCAAATATGGTCCAAGCTAGTGGGATGTGGTAAGACACTGATTTGAGTACGAACGAGTCGTATAAAGGTTACAAAGCGTCTGCACAGTTAAAGAAGTGCTGTAGGAAAGGCTTGCTGGAGCACCGCAATGCGGTTCAGACGGTCCCAGGAGGTGGGGAGGTCTGGGCAGAGCTCCGCACCTAAAGTGTGCTGGGGATGGGCAAGGGACAGGAGCCAGCCTGGCTGCGCACACCAGCCCTCTTGTTCCCAGGGCCAAGGGAAGGACCACAGTTATTTTTCGTTGGAGCCGCGTTCACACCAGTTCACAACCCAATTATTCACCGCGTCTCTCCAGGAGGTGCCTTTTTGCAAGCCACACCTTTCCAGATCAGCCTGCAGTATTAGGGGCCAGCATAAAGACCTGTTTTTTCCTAGGAGTCAGTGACATTTTAATCAGCTCTTCTGGGTAGAAGTTACACATTTAAACGTTACGCTGTTTCGTTCAGATTTCCCTGGGCATTTCACAGTTTCAACATGGTTTCAACGTTTTCTGTATCCCTCCAGTTCCAGACCTCATTTCAAACCAGCCGTTACAACCGAGCCGCTCCAAGCCGATCAACGCTGCAGGAGCCCACGGTCCTCAGCGCCATGTCGGAATCCATTTCTCACCTCTGGGAGGAGCAAGGGTTGAACCCATTTCCTCCTCTCCCCTGCTTTGGGAAGGGTGGAGGAACTGCCAACATCTTCATGGTTTATTACCCACGCAGCTCTACAGATCCATACCTTTCAAATGCATTCAGCAGTGCTGTGTGCCCGGTGCCAGCTGTTCCTCGGTTTTCTGGCTTCTCTGCCACACAAGCAGTTAGTGACGCCGCCATTTGTCTCCATCCTCCTCTGAAAGGCACATCCCAATGGCACCCGATTCCCCACAGCGGCTGTTTCCCCGCCCTCAACCATACGCAGCCTTATCCTCGCTAGAACCGAACAACACGATCTCCAGGGGAGCAGGAGGACCTAGCATAAAAATCCTTTCAGAGCCGAGAGGAGCAGACGCTAAATATTCATGCAGCTATTGGTTTGCAGTACCGCGCTACATATGCGGGAGGTATTTACGCTCCATTGAGTCTCCTGACGAGCATCCCATCCTCAGCTCCTTTGGGTCACTGTGCAGAGGCAGAAGCACCCCAGAACTAGGCAGCGCTGGTGCAAACATGAGCAGTAACCACTGTACATGTGCGAGGCTTGTTCCCACGGCAGGACATTTATTAATCCTCTCTGACTTTTCCACCTACTCACACCCTGATCCTTCTGTAGGCCCGTGGTCATCCCTTTGCCATGCCCCAGGGGCCTGATATCCCCCAGCCAGACTGCCTGCTGCTCAGTAATTCCTCCTCAAGCCTGCTGCGAGGATTGCTTCGCTGCCTTAAGCTGTACTCTAAGGGACTTGGGAAGCAGCTTAAGCAATGTTGCGTGACTCGGTCCCCCTTGGCTCTCTCCTCTCGGAGGAGAAGCGTGAGCCTGCCCGCAGCCTCCAGCGAAGCCTCTCGCACAGTCCCGCAGCGCTGCAGCAGAGCACCACAGAGTTTCTGCCCTCCAGTTTGCCAAAACTGGGGCTGTTGCTGAAGCCTAAAATCAGGACAGGCATCCTGCTGCTCCTCCAGGAAACACCTAAGCTGCAAGAAAGTGCTGAGGCCAAGATACGCCTGGCTCCAGGCAGCAAGAGCTGCAGCCCTGGCAGGCTGTCCCGCAGCCTGGCCGTGCACCTCTCCCCGGTGCCCGGTTCACATGGTTTCTAGCGGAGCTCTTTCACCTGCACCAACTCTTTTTGCTTTGCGCCAGTCAACCTTCCCCCCCACGTGAGGTTTTAGGCACAGCCACCAGGAAGATGTCTCAGAGGCTCAGTGAAGACCTTGCAAAGAAGCTTGGGCCACGTTTCCAAGGCTTTCGTGGATTGCTGTGCAAGAAAATTCCCTCCCATGTGCTACCATAAGCATTTGATGGGTCAGGTGCTGCCCAGCTCTTCCCAGGTAGACAGACACAGCAGACCAGCTTTCCACAGAAAGATGGACTCATGGAAGAAAGAGTATTTTGGAAGACTCTTCTCTCCCTTCGTCCTCCAGGCAAAAGACGGCGCAACTGTTTCACGCAGCCCTATTTCCAGGGCTGCTTTCACAATCCCTTACCGATAATCACGGAGACCTGCCATCGCTATGCGTCACTCCTCCACCTTACCCTTTGCAGTAATCAGCCTGATTTCTCAGCAGCGCTCCTGGAAGTGGTACAAGGTGTAAGGTCCCTGCACAGTACAGCCAGAGGCCATAACCCCCAACGAGACTGGGAACCTCTGCGCGGCAAGGCCAGGGTCCAGAGGCACCTTGCATCTCCCTGTAAAACCCCAGTGGCACATGCTGCAAAGGTAGCGTTTCAAAGCCTCCAAGAGGGAGCCATTTATTTATTATGCCATTTCCCCCTTAACACAGTCTCCGCTGCCCTGCATCCCCAAGCACCAATATCCAGCAGTTTTTCTAATCCAATTTATCATCGGGTTGTTTCACCCAAGTCAGCAGATGCCCCTCTGCTCAGGTTACTGACGGATCGATTCACGTCGAGGCCTCAGAGATGCCGCCTGCCAGGTCTCAGAGTTTCAATTCCCCTCCTGTCTCAGCGAGACATGGGAAAGGGGAGGGCAAACCCCAGAGGAATAGCAAGTGATGGGGGCAGCCAAGCGCCCTGAAAGGGGCTGCTGGTCTGGCTGGAAGGGGTGCAAGGACAGCACCCGTGAGCTCTACACATTCCTCGGGAGCAGCCTGCAGTCACTCGCGCTGATCCCAGCAGCGCAGGGCGAGACGACGGGTGTAAAGACCAAACTCTGGGCCAGGGGCCTGAAAGCAGACGCAGATCGCAGCAGGTCGGTGATGTTGGGCATTAAGCCCCGTTAAGGGGCACGTAGAACCTCACAAGCGGCACCGAGTCAGTCCTGCACGTGCAACTCCTTCCCTGCGATCTCCTGTGCACAGGGGCAGGGGCTGCAAAGCAGCAGCACAAAGCAGTCAGGAGAGCCGTATTGTACGCAGCACATCTATTTCCCATTCCTGTCCACGCTGCTGGACCATTTTTCCTTCAAACAGGCATTTTCTGCCTCTGCCTAGTCTGTGCTGGAAGCTGGAGAAGCGCAGGCCTCCGACCACACCTAGGACCTTGCCACAATTGTTTGGAGATACACTCCCCTGCTTTGGAGTCCAGTACGCAACCCCACCTCTGCTTGAAAACCAACTGGCAATCACGTACGTTTAGCGGACGATGCAATGGGCCTGCACGCTTCGGTCTTTGTGTGATGCTGCTAGGGTTCAGTACCGCATCACTTGGCATCCAGCTCTGCCCACCTGCAGCGGCTTGGGTTCGAGATGGATCCCTGCTGTAACGACGATGCATTTTGAGCTGTGGGGCAGGAGCTATGCCCCTCCACCCCACGGCTTCCCCAGTAAGTCCCAATCCAGCCCTCCCAGCGATTTTAAGTTGTTGTGGCCCCATGCCACATTCAATGGGGAATTGAGGTTAAGGTTTTCTTACCCTCTCACTCTCAAGAGTGAGGGTCAGGGCAAAGCACTTCAGTGAGACTGAGGCTGATTTTCACTGCATCCTTCTTCCATTCTGGAAGCAGAAAGGTGCTCAGTGAGACCCAGGGGAACCAGTGAGCTCCCCATCTGCCACTACGCAGAAAACCTGACAGTGTGGTACTGGGATTTAACCATCTGGACAAATAACAAGGATATCTAGCACCTTCCCCTCTTCCCCTTTGAGAGAAGGACACAGCAATGCGGTAGGCATTTCTGAGGAGGAAAATACCTGGGGGGTCACAACCCAGCAGTTTTCACACTCAGGGTCCGTAATGGATTTCTTCCCACCCCGGTCATCCTCCTGTACACGCATTGGCCCAAGCTCTATTTTCTCAACCCACAAGAGCGTTAGCTGAATTCTCAATTAGATACAAAACCTCTTAAGGAGTGAGACAAAGCTCCCAGAAGTGCTTTTATGGCATCCAAGACACAAAGCCCTCCTCCTCAAAAGCACTCTCCTGACAAATACTCATTCCGTAGCTATCCGAGTGCATTTTCAAACCAAAGCCGCAGCTGTGAGAGGTGACCTGGAGAGGAGACTGGCCTCACACCCCGCTTTGCTGCTCTGCTTGGAGGAGACCTTCAAGGAAACCAAATGGAAATTTCTATTTGTTTTCCTCCTCCCATGATGAAAATCTCCTAAGTGTTGGGGAAGCGGCTATGCAGACGGGGCAGGATACCACATGGGTGGGGGAGATTTCATCGTCCTTATCAAGGAGGGGCAGAAGAACCAGTATTAGTAAGGTCTCCCGGCATAGTCTCCTTGTTTCAGGGACAAAGCACTCACCTCCAAATGAGAATAGCGACAGGTAAGCGGCAGTACGAGGACGAAGGTTAAAGCAGCGTCATCGGAAAAAGATTGGGACGGACTTCATCAGAACCATGCTAGAACTGCCACCTATCAGCAAAACCTGGTGAGATAAAGAGCTTTAGTTATGCATTGTCATGGTGTATTAAATAAAGGTACCTGCCCTCGAGCCCTCATTCCTCAAGCCCTTCACCCCACTCCCCTCGGGAGAGGTAGGTATACATCATTAGAATGGCACACCAGCCTCAGACCCAAAGGGTCACGCTACCCAGAGTTGGTGAGCTCAGCACAGTATAAGTGACTCTGTTGAGATGCATCAGAGTGACAGTTAAGGTCTTTGCCCTTTCCATTAGCTTTATTTTAATTTGAAGCCGCACTGTTCATTACTTCCATTATATCCAGTCCCAGCTGGCTGGCATGATGCTTTATATCACTGCTGACTTTGGGCAAGAGCCTGATGCTCTGGTCTCTGGGGTCCCAGCTGCACGCGTGTCATGGCAACAAACCGGCCAGCAGTGACACCTGGGCACTGGTTTCTGCACGTGCAAACGCCATGGGTCTGCCAGGACACCGCGCCGTTCGTCCAGCGCACCAAACCACACTCGCTTCGTTAGCGGGAGGTGGCTGTGGGTCTGAGCAGACACTGGGATAGTTCATACTGGTCCCATTTTCTTGCACAGAAACGCTTTGATTTACTGAAGGATGGAGCCAACGTGATGTGGACGGTCAGGAGTCAAGTCAAGCTTGCTAGCAGGGAAGTTTCCAAGCATCAGCTCAGCTTCTGGAAGCTTATACAACCATCACATCAGCCTACAAGTAGCCCAAGGCCACAGGCTCCAGCTGGAACGCAGTCGCTGGCCTCAGGAATGAGCTAGAGAAGCTGGAGTATCACTGATCGGCCTGGAGCCCCCGGGCTCACTGCTCTTCTGGTGGCATACCCACCTGACTTCCCAAAGTTTCCGGAAAACTTCAGGCAAGCTCCTGGGATCGGGAGCAGTTCGATCCTCAGCCCCTACCAAAACGTTTGGGTCCTCTCCCCAGCACTATCAAAGGGATGCTGGCAGAGAGCTGGAAACACAGATATTTTTCAGCTGGTTCTTGCCATGCATTTAAGCGCCTGCTCCCATCTCTTCCCAGCCCTTCTCCCGGGAAGACAGCCTTGGCAGGCAATCCCTGGGCTGCTCAGGATTTCAATGGGATCACCGCAGCGTGCGCAAGCCAAACCAGGAGCCACCGCTCACCAGCTGCAGCACACAGTCTCACGCTCCGCTTACTCGAAGGGCCATTTTCCACGTGGTTCAGTGCTGGACCTGGAAAGCCCTTTCAGAAAGGGAATTTGGAAGACTTACCTCAAGCTAAGGAGCTGCTAGGCAGAACAAATACACAGCACCGCACAAATAAGGAGGAAGCTGGCGACAAAGTTGGACATCTGTTTCAAGACAGGTCGATCTAACAAAGATTTTCTGCTGTCCTTCGATATAAAGGATGAAGTCTTGAAATATAATCTTTCCTTGGTTAAAAAAAAAAAAAAGCTAGTTTGCAGCTCCTGCCATTTCTAGTCCATATATTTACAAAGATCCTTGAACTGAGACAGAGCAATTTGCTGGGATGAACATTCACGAAACCGAAGCAGCAGGTTTCCTCGCAGCAGGCACATCAACACGCCCCCCACATCAACCAAAGGCCATTGCTTTGGACTTCCACTCGTACGGGAGCCTAACAAATGCAAGAGGATTGCTGGCCTACAGAGTCAGGACAAAGTGGCAGCCAGGGGAGAATAAAGCTGGCAGCAAGAAGAGGCCTCTTCAGCGTTACAAGGATCTTCAACCGCTGCAAGCATGGCTCAGCCACTGAAGCATCAGCACAAACCAAGAGCGGAGACCTTACCTGCATCTCGGAGCCTTGTCAGCCAGGAAAATCCTGACCTCCCTGCCTTCTGCGGCAAGGCATTAGTGCTGGGAGAGCTCAGCTACCCATCACATAGGGCACTTCCCTTTCATGATGGGATGGTAGAGCTGGACAAGGCTGCGCAGGGGACCTGGGAGCGAGACCTGCAGGGGCGTGGAGCGGTGGTGCAGACCCTCGCGGAGCATTTCCCCCCAACACTCAGAACTCAGTCCAAAGTTTGAGTCCTAAAGCCACCGAACAAGAGAAGGAAGGAACCTCGTTGCAGAGGGCGTCTCTGCCCAGATCAGCTCTACTGGAGAAATTCTGCTTTTCTATAGGAACAGAAACAGGGAAGAGCTTTTGACAAATCCTACCCAAAGCCCTCGGCCAACGAGGAGTCCTACCAAACAGAAAAGGCCACAGGGTGCTTAAAATGCAAAACCGGACTCAAAATAAGCCCCGAGATGCTCAGCCCCAGGCTTCCGCATCGCGCCAATACAGCAGCAGGGACGGTCAGACTCTGGGTTCGTGCTGCAGGTTCACCCATGGTGTTTCGGAGCAAGAGCGCCGGTCCCGCTCTGGGACCTCCTGGTGAGGTGTACAGTTGTCCCAAGCAAGCCTAGAGCCGTACCAACCACTGGGTGCTGCAGGAGGCTGGGCAGGCAGCAAAGCTATGGAAGCTTCTCCGAGAGGAGCCTTGGAGAGGTGTGTTTTAAACAAACAGGGAATTTTCAGATCAGTGCGTGTGTCTGCCAAGAACGGCCTTGAAAAACAACCTGTTTTAGTAAGACTTGCAGTAACTTTTGGGGGCAGGTCAGTTATGCTGAAGTAGTTGACCACTAAGGAGCATTCTCAAGCAACTATTTTTCGCCAAAATTACTTTTCAGATCCTCCATTCAGGCACATAAGATATACGCTCGTCAATAAGCTTACACAGTACCCTGTAAACTAAATACACAGATTCCTTCCCCGTCACACCGATACTGCAGTTTAAGTGCAGACCCCAAAGCCAGGGAAGTGGAAAGCACTAAAACAGCTTCTGAAATCACACAGATAACAAGGAAAATCCTAGCAGTCGGTGTTAAGAGGTTTTGGGTTCCAGTAAACTACATATTTTTGTTTTGGTTTAATATTAATGTATTTACATATTGTTAGTGCAATTTGTCAAAGCTGTTTTCTTGCTTGCAAAAGCTTGGGTTTAGCAAATATTGGCTGGTTAACTATGTTGTTACTTAGCAACCCTAATTGGATTTCGAATCGGAGATTTTGTTTTGGAAATATTACCTGTATTACTTAGCACTGTGAAATAAGTTCCTACCTTCATCATGCAGATAAACCCAATCAGCATTCCTCAATTCGCAGAGGTTTAATCTTGTTTACGTGCTTCTAAGACAAGAATTGACGTCTTCCCTCCTCCCCCAGCCAAGACCTGCAGTCTTTCACCAGTAGTTGGAAATGCGAGACCAGCACAAGCTCCTGCTGCAGCCAACACCTCGAGCGGCCTNAATCAGCATTCCTCAATTCGCAGAGGTTTAATCTTGTTTACGTGCTTCTAAGACAAGAATTGACGTCTTCCCTCCTCCCCCAGCCAAGACCTGCAGTCTTTCACCAGTAGTTGGAAATGCGAGACCAGCACAAGCTCCTGCTGCAGCCAACACCTCGAGTGGCCTCCGTGGCAGCCCCATGGCAACACCGGCCCCGGCCCCGGCCCCGGGCCCACGCTGGCTGGCAGTTCTGCAAGCTCAGCATGTCCCAGCTTAGCTACTGGGTGCATCGGAGGTGGCTCCAGACCAGACAAACGGAGTTTAAATGTAGCTCCTGGGCCACTGGCAGAGGGTGTGTGGGTAGAGATCCCAGCTGAGGGCAGTCAGAGCAATGAAGGTGCACCCAGGGCCCTGGCGCCATGGCTGCTTTGCTGGTCCCCTGCCTGCCGCTAGAATTCACCAGCCACTCCACACCCATCGAGATGGCCAAGACAGGCAAGGAGGCCTTCTGACGCAGCTCACAAAAGGACATCGGCTCCAGCAGCCTCTGACCGGACTTCTCCTAGTATCAGCTCTGTAGGCTCTGTGACTTGGGTGCACCAGAACCACCCACCCCTCCTGAGGAAGAGGGCCTCCAGCTGAGCCCAGAGGCAGAAGGCCCACTGCACACAGCTGGGATGCGAGGAAGAACGCCCCGCAACTGCCTCCTCTGAGAGCGAGTGAGGGATCCTGCTGGTGTTAGCTGGAGGCAAGGACAAGCTGACCAGGACTTGGCCCAGGCACGTGCACATTCCCACTGCACTGCTGCGTGGCCCATCGCGATTTGAGGTGAGGGTGGGGAGAAGGAAAGAGAGCTCTGAATTAAGTGTTCTGCTGCATCCTGCGAGCCTAACGCATCCGCTGCTGGAGGTACCGACCTGCAAGACGAAGCTTGCAGGGATCTGGCAGACTTTCTTTTCCGCAGTCTTCCTCTCCCCTTTCATCGTGTTCTTCTGAGGCAGTGGGGGTGGGAGGGCCCCCTCAGCCTGGCACCTCGGCGGGCTGATTCACGGGCTGAGCAGGAGGCAGATGAGCACCAGACAGATCCCCCCCTTTCCCCTCGAGTCAGCACAGACGATGCCACCACTGAGGGACGTCCAACGGTGCTGCTCACCTACCTGCAGCTCAAAAGCCTCCGAGCAGATGGGGGATCACCGCGCAAGGCTAGCAAGCAAACAGCAGCGTGAACTGCAGCGAAGTTTTCCCCGCCTGTGGAGCTTTATTTCTGGTACGAGTGGAAGGTGGCTGGTGTTATGCCATTTAGCGATACTAAACGGGTGAGCCAAGCATTAAGCCAATTACAGCCTACAAATCATTGCA
>VZSC01002804.1:91798-102125 GCA_013398225.1 Steatornis caripensis | reverse complement strand
GCAGGGGGGTTGGACTAGATGATCTCTGGAGTTCCATTCCAACCNCACCTGAACATGAGGAGGAACTTCTTTACTGTGAGGGTAACAGAGCGCTGGCACAGGCTGCCCAGAGAGGTTTTGGAGTCTCCTTCTCTGGAGATATTCAAACCCCACCTGGATGCATTCCTGTGCAACCTGCTCTAGTCTAACCTGCTTTAGCAGGGGGGTTGGACTAGATGATCTCTGGAGTTCCATTCCAACCTCTGTGATTCTGTGATTCTGTGATTCTGTGATTCTGTGATTCTGTGATTCTACGATTCACATCTGCAATTGTTGCTAGTGGGAACCACTATCTGGTCATTTAAGGTGTTACATAAATTGTTTGTGGAATTGATACTTCACTGACCTCCTGGAAGATTCAAATAATGTTGCTGATTCTCTTTAAAATGAGATTTAAGGTACTTCGACGCATTGTTGGCCGAACATTTTATTATTTAGTAAGGTCAAAGACAATTTTGTTTTATATAGTGTACAGAAATATAGTATAAAGCAAAAGCCTATCATGAGTCGTTTCCAATCTCAATAAATGAAAATGGATAAGGGACAGGAGGAATACAGAAGTATATCCTAAAAGTCATGTCATTTCTCTGTTCCTGATTGTGGGAACTGGCTTCAAAATGAGTTAAGATTTTCCAGATCTGGGAGAGATTTCTTCCCTTTTCTCTGTGTTTTTGCAATGCTGCGATTTTTTTTTTTAAATTGGTGATCAACTATTTTTATGGAGGGGAAAATGTGTCATATAGTTACTTTTCCAACTGAAAGCAGTAGATGGTATCCAGCGCTAGATGTTATGATGCGACTGATTTCATGCGAAAGACCAGGAATAGCTGACAATGTTATGAGTCTTAAATTCTTGGAGAAAAAAAAAATATAATAGAAAATAAGATCCTAAACAAATTGTTTTAATCAAGCAAAGGAAATGTATCAACCAGAGAGGGCAGATATAAGTGGGAAGAGTAAATGTAATATTATTCAACTTTTAAGTTAAGGCAAAAGACCCTGGAAATTCAGAATGACTAAAGAGGTACGGAGATGTTTCAGGGGATCATGGCAATTTCAGCTCTTTCTTACAAAGAAAACTGTCCATAAACAATCTCCTATTTGTGAGGTATCATCTCACTTGTTGGGAAGTGTGATCATAAACTGCTGCAGTAAGTCAAGTGATTTCATCCCTCTGTCCTGTAGCTAACGACAGGAATAGATGATGAGTTCCTTGAGTTGCATAATGCAGTCATTGAAGATAATTATTTAAACCTTATGATCACTTTTAAAGACAAGACTGTCATAGTGTCATTAATATTTTAGGATTTTTTATTGAGTATAATAACTGGAAGAAGTGTCTCCATATCTATAAATGTGGAGAGTTTGGTCTTTGAATTACTGTCAGAAGTTATCTGCTTTGAAGTGTTTGATTTTTTTCATACTCTACAAAATCAACTGTCATTTGATGAAGGCCACCAAAGTGTTTAAAAATCTTGAAACAGTAACAGCTCCATTGGAAACAGCTGTTGAAGATGGTTTGAAGAGTATGATTCTGAGTTCATTTGGGATCATCTGTTCTTTAATTACTGTAAGACTACTCTGGAAATATTGGTGAGATCAGTGTAGAAATATGCTGCTTCTGAAAACCCCATTGTTCAGCCACACAGGAAGTCTGTTTTCTGTGAGCACTGGTGTTAAAATTTTATTCTTTTTATACTACCAGATACTTTGGATAAGTACAACTTAAGGCTATTTAGGTGGAGGGAGAAAGGAAAAAAGGAAAAAAAATAGTTACTTCAATCTGATTATGAAAGGATTTTTCCAGAAGAACACAGGCAAAGTGACTTTCCTCCATATTTATAAATATAACACAAAAAATCCTTCCAAGAAATTCAGGATGAAGATGACACTAATAATTTTTTTCCCAAATTTTATACAAGCTTGTTTTAAAAAAAGCACAACACAACCTTAATTAGCACTTTTAGGCAGAGAATAGACCCATCTTTCAACAGGTGATATAAATAACCTTATCCACTAATAGTTGCCTCCTTCTTGCAATATGATAAACATTTTTTTTTTTACTGGAAAAAGGAGAATAAAAGATAAAAGTTAACAGATAAAAGTTAGGGCAAAAGGAAGCATAAGATGTAATTTCTTCCTTGCATTCCTGCTAGTCAATATTGAAATAATACGCCTAAACTTCACTTTTAATGCTATGACTATATCCCTTGATTATGGTACTCTCTTCTATCAGGAAATTATTTTATTTTTCACATCTCCATTTCCTTGCAGTCAGGCAGGACTCCTTATATGCACCTCGTCAAATTAAATGTCTTGAAGGTCCCAGGTTAAGGTCCTATTATATGAACACCATTAGAGCTTCTGCACTGTGATGAACTGATTCAAATCACTCCGATATTCTCTTTTCTGTGTTCTGCCTTTTCTAAGGTGTATCTAAAAATACAAAAAAACTAGCACGGAGAGTTATGCCAATTGGTAGTCTAGAAAATAATGATACCCATAAGTTCTGTGAAAAGTTGAGGGATTTTTTTCAGCTATCTATTCCTGTGAAACTAGATGCAGAAATTCTTTTTTCTTTTTTATTTTTTTTCTTTTTTTATCCTTCCCCTCACCTCCTTTCTTTTTAACTGATAAACACAGCCATTTCAAATGTAGGTAAATTCTAACTTAAAATCATGGGCTTCATTTCAATGCATGGAGGAGAGAAATGGGATATGATGTGGTGACTTAAAAACAATTCCTGTTTTAATTATTTTCCTTAAATATCCCTTGAAATTCAAACATATTTAAAAAGCAAAATGGCAATAAAAAGAAGAAATGTTAATCAGAAAACTCGTCACCTTTAATTAAAGCAAAGGGCATGTACTCACTAGGTATGGTTTGTAAATTGAATACTCATGAAACAGTTGAATACTATTTCCTAGTACTGCCTGGATTATTGAGGTGTTTTTCTTACTCTTAAATGTCCCTCTCAGTAACTGAAGTAAAGCATAGTCTGACTAGAAATATAACACAATAAACATATTTTCTTGGAATGGAAGGACTGTTTTTAGTTTATTTTAACAGATTTTTTATTTTATTTTACTGAAGAAATGCAGTCGATTTGTGGAAAAGTCATTGCAGGTGCAGTAAGTGTTGGGCTTCTTTTGTACTGAATTGTTGAAGTAAAGACAGGACAAACACACTATTTTCCCTCCAAGTAACAGTTTTTAAGTAACAGGAAAAGGTAGGACTGATAGCAGCACTGCTTTATGCACACACACATGCAGTTCTCTGAGTATAGCTCTTAAGTCTGTGCTTTTCACCATTCAGAGATGAAGAGGTGCATAAAAATTACATAAATGGATTAAATCAGCATTTGGGTTCTTAACAGTGGTTAGTAAGAATGTTAAAGAAACAGCTGTAGATAACTGGAGCAGTCATTTTCTATATTCTTTGATTTTCAGCACAAGTTCAAACCCTATTTAGTGAATATAATCAACAGATTTATTTTTTCCTTAACATAAGCCTTTCATGGTTTCTTTAAAGGCTGTCTTATGGCCCCAGGGAGTTTTTACATCCCTACTGAGCTGGAAAATGAAGAGTCCAAAGGGATGAAAGTTCCACCACAGAAGTTATGGAAATCAAGGTTCCTCCTAGTTTTTTTTTTTTTTCCTTCTCCTTTCTCCAGCATACATTGGCAGTTCCAAGTACTTCCTCTCCCAAAGTTAATGCCAACTATCTGCTCTCCTTTTTGGCTTGTGTGGTATGATTCCATCAATCTGGCATTGCCCTATCTTTGGTTTAGAGCTTTGCAGTTATTAAAAAAAGAAAAAATAATTTAAAAAATCATTCTTCATGTTACCACATTCACATATGCTCATAAAAGAAAAGTCAGCTTCTAAGGGAAAGTTGCTTCTATGCCTTAACATTTTTCCTTTAACATGCCTTTCCCTTTTTCTTCCCTTTAGTCTTTTTTACATATGCATAAGGTAAAATAATTCCTCTTCTACAACATTCAGCAGAATTTTTCTAGACATTTCACGAGATCTATCAACAAGCAATTCATGGGTCTAACCTCTGGATCACCATGTTTGTAGCTGTCAGTATTTTCAATTACCAATTTCTCAATGACACATTTTATTTTAATTCTTTTAAACAATGTATATGTCATCTCCTATGATGTTCTCCCTTGTATGTGAATGTACTCCCTCGGCCATAGGGAAAAGTCATCTCCGGGCTACTAAGCCATTTGATCTCACCTTGATTATTTGTCAACAAATGGAGGATTGAGGCAGCACTACTGAAATAAGCCAGCTTTTGAGAGCCCTTAAATACCTTTACAAGTTACCATTAAACGTAACTCAGCCTCCCTCCGACCCACAGTTCAGCTTTACCTCCCTGCCTGGGAGCAGCAGGAACAGGCTGCTCTGCAGAAAAGGTGATCTCGGACCTGACCATGGCATGACAGGGACTGCTATGGGGACAGTAATCTCTTATCCTTAACAAGTTAGATTTCTTGTAGTCATGGGGAATTCTCAAGAAGAGAACAAAAGAAAAGTTATATTTTTGCATTCACTGCCACAGCTTTTCTCAGCTCCTATGCAAATTTGTGGGTGACCTCTGTGGGCTCAGGAACAGAATCTGACCAGGTAGTTTAGGTTTTGTTCAAAGCAGAGCATGGCTGACACGTCCTTGTTTCCTTACAAGTTCAGTCAAATTCCAGTGTTTTTCCATTTACTTCTATCTATCTAAAATATCTAAGATGGATGCTACTGAAAGTTTCCAGCTGCAAAATTTATACCAGACGTTTTGTGTTGTGTTGACACCGATTTCCTCTCTACATACTGCTGCAAAGCTTCAGTTCTGCATGGTCCTTTTTTCTCCAGTGATCATGGTCCTGGACTAGACCATATGACTCATGATGTACTGTTGTAAATACCTGATACAGTATTGGAAGTTTCCATTATATGAAAAGTCAGGATTTCTTTTTGTTGGTTTTATTTATATACTTTAAAGATTATATTTATCCTTGGTCTGCTGCCAAAGTGAAGGTGCTTTGTTCAAGTTTGAAGTCAACAAGAGTGTTTTAAAATAACAGGGATTAGCAAAAGCAAATGTTACTGATCTTTGGAGGAATCTTACTGTGTTTTTTGTTTTGGGGGGTGTTGTTTGTTTGTTTTTCTTACAATCTTCATATAAACTTTTCTTTAAGCCTTGCATAAAAAGAGACTTTTCCTTAGGACTTAAGTTATAATAAAAGCAAACAGAAACCTTTGATGAAATCAAATACAGTTTTTTTATTGGGCTAAAGAGAGATACTTCATTGAACAGGGCTATCTGCAACCCTGATAACAAGTGATATAGCATTGGTTTGGAATGGGAAGTTGACTGTTTCTTTCCCCACCATGCCTAGGTAGTTGGGGACACCACAGGCTGTGAAGCAAAGTAGACAATTACTACCCTAAGCATGTGTTCATTCATTCTGGTCTGATAGATAACAAAGGCTGCAGAATAAGATTGAAATGTTGGTGAGGGCTGTAATTATCACACATTTTATTATTTGGACAATTTTTCTTTTTTCTCGTGGAGTTACATGACTCAGGGCAGGCATTTTACTTTTTTAGCGTGAAAATATAATATCTCTTTCGCTGCTATGCAGAAAAGGATTCAAAGCCTGTAATATCAGAAAATTAATAATAAGAATGAGATACTGATGATTAGTCTTCCCCTAACTTAGGGAAAGGTTAATTTACAGTGACTGGAGTTAAATGATCTTGGCATCATTCATACTTCATGGGTTTTTCTAGCTTTGACCATTTCCCTCTGACTCTTTCTGTTTCATCCTGTATATCTAATACCAGGGAACATCTCATTCTGAATGTCCCCTTGTGGGGTCAGCATAAAGAAATTACATCAAAATGACATGTCTTCTTTCATCACTTGTGAGTTTTTCCCCTCCCTTCATCTCTTCCAACATTTATACCTATCATCGACTTGTAGAAGTGAAAGCATCATTGGACTTTTTGTCATTAAATCAGAGAAAATGACTTTTTTTTATCATCAGAAATGAAATAGTCTTCCTTTCAGAAAGTCTTACACAGAACACTTTTAAAGGTGTTTATATTAAACCTGTTTATAGCTCTTGGTGTAGTGTATTCTTTTCAATCTCTGGTGGCTTTTGTAGTATCATAGATCGGAGATTCATTTTAGTTGGGAAAGACCTTTAAGATCGTCAAGTCCAACCATTAACCTAGCACTGCCAAGTCTACCACTAAATCATATCCTTAAACACATCTACACATCTTTTAAATTCCTCCAGGGTTAGTGATTCAACCACTTCCCTGGGCAGCATCTTCCAATACTTGACAACCCTTTCCTTGAAGGAATTTTTACTAATATCGAACCTAAACCTTCCCTGGTGCAACTTGAGGCCATTTCCTGTTGTCCTATCCCTTGTTACTTGGGAGAAGAGGCTGACACCCACCTCACTACAACCTCCTTTCAGATAGTTGTAGAGAGCAATAAGATGTCCCCCCAGCCTCCTTTTCTCCAGGCTAAACAACCCCAGTACCCTCAGCTGCTCCTCATAAGACTTGTGATCTAGACTCTTCACCACCTTCATTGCTTTTCTTTGGATGCGTTCCAGCAGCTCAGTGTCTTTCTTGTAGGGAGGGACCCAAAACTGAACACAGTATTTGAGGTGCAGTCTCACCAGTGCTGAGCACAGGGGGACAATCACTTCCCTAGTTTGCTGGCCACACTATTTCTGATACAAGCCAGGATGCTGTTGGCCTTCTTGGTCACCTGGGCACACTGCTGGCTCATATTCAGCTGGCTGTTGACCAATACACCTAGGTCTTTTTCTGTCAGACAGATTTCCAGCCACTCTTCTCCAAGCCTGTATCATTGCATAGGGTTGTTATGACCCACATGCAGGACCTGACACTGAGCCTTGTTAAATCTCATACAATTGGCCTCAGCCCATTGATCCAGCCTGTCCAGATCCCTCTTCGTACCCTCAAGCAGATCAACAGTCCCTGCCAACTGGGTGTCATCTACAAACTTACTGAGAGTGCACTCGATCCCCTCATCCAGATCATTGATAAAGATACCAAAGAGAACTGTCCCCAGTACTGAGTCCTGGGGAACACCACTTGTGACCAACCACCAACTGAATTTAACTCCATTCATCACAACTCTTTGGGCAGGACAATCCAGTCATTTTTTTACCCAGCGAAGTATACAACCATTCAAGCCATGAGCAGCCAGTTTCTCCAGGAGAACATCGTGGGAAATGGTGTCAACGGCTTTTCTAAAGTCCAGATTAACAACATCCATGGCCTTTCTCTCATCCACCAAGTGGGTCACCTTGTCATAGGAGAAGTCAAGCAGGAACTGCCTTTCATAAACCCGTGCTGATTAGAGCTGATCACCTGTTTGTCCTGTATGTGCCATGTGATGGCACTCAAGATGATCTGCTCCATAACCTTCTTTGGCACTGAAGTCAGACCAACAGGTCTGTAGTTTCATGGATCCTCCTTCCACATCTGCTAATCTCCAGTCAACTGGGACCTCCCCAGTTAGCCAGGACTGTTGATAAATGATGGAAAGTGGCTTGGTGAACACTTCCACCACCTCCCTTAGTACCATTGGGTGGATCCTATCTGGCCCTATAGACTTGTGTATGTCTAAGTGGGATAGGAGATTGCTAACCATTTCCCCTTGGACTATGGGGGCATCATTCTGTTCCTTGTCCCTGTCTGCCAGGTCTAGGAGCTGAGTACCTGGAGAACAACTGGTCTTACTACTAAAGACTGAGGCAAAGTAGGCATTAAATACCTCAGACTTTTCCTCATCCATTGTCACTGTGTTTCCCCTGCATCCAATGAAGGATGGAGATTCTCCTTAGTCTTTTTGTTGCTAATGTATGTATAGAAACATTTTTAATTGTCTTTTACAGCAGTAGCCAAATTAAGTTCCAGTTGGGCTTTGGCCCTTCTAATTTTCTTCTTGCATAACCTCATGACATCTTTGTAGTCCCCCTGAGTGGCCTGCCCCTTCTTCCAAAGACCATAAACTCTCCCTTTTTCCCAGAGTTCCTGCCAAATCTCTCTGTTCATCCAGGCCATTGTCTTCCCCATCAACTTATCTTTCAGCACATGGGGATGACATGCTCCTGCACATTTAAGATTTCCTTTTAAGCTATACCAAATTATTCTTTAGAAAACACCAGAATTATGCAATTTCTGGCAAAGTATTATTTGTTTGTTGAGTGTCTTTTTTACTTTTAATGTACTTGGTTTTCACGGTTACTGGCATTCAAAGGAAATTGTACATGTAGGAAATCCTTTGATATGTCTTTAAGAATGTTTTATGCATACTACAATAGTGTCAGTCAGCCAGAAGCACACTACAAGTCCTTGTGTTATACCTGAAGTGCTAGCAACAGGTACTGTAGAGTTAGAGTTTTGTTTAATGATTTTTAAGTTGTTTTTTTTTTTTTTCAGTAATTTGGCAGAGGTCTCCTAACTCATGACAAAAATTTCCAGATTAATCTGTTCACAGAAAGTATCATTTCTCAACAACTTCTGGCCATGAGGAACAAATAAATAGGGGATCCTTTTATTCTTTTTGAATATTGAAATGTACAGTCTTTTTTTTTCCCCACACACACCTAAAAGTCAGGTGGGCTTAAATATAATAACAAACAACTGAAATTATGTCCACAAATGTATATATGCAGGATGGCATGCTGTTTCAAATCACTGCTGGTGAGATCATGGATGGAGTTTGAGTCTACTCAAGGACACCCTGGCAAATTTGACTTTGTTGTTTCTTTTCAACTCAAGCTGCAGAGTCTTATAAAGCTGTCTTTCAGTAAGTGTATTCATAAATCTTTCCTACTTTCTCTTCCTGATCAAAAATTATTAAATTTAGTATTGCATTGTCTTTATCAATAAAGAAATTATTTTTGAAATTGCAAGGTTATAATGGAAGAAAGAGGCATGACTCCTAAGGTGAGTTTCTAGCATAGAGTGAAGCAATCACATTGATCAAGGGGCAATATAAAGTGAATCCTGCTACTTTGGGTTGCTTTGGGTCACATTTAGGTGACCTACTAGAGGTGTTCAGTGTATCTGCTGGTCTTCCTCATTTTAAGAAGGAAGTGGCTAAGACCAATCAGTTGGACACTTAGACCTTATTTACTCCCAGGAGAAGAGCAGTCTCAAAGACCAGTTTCTACTACAGTAGTAGACTGCATATGATCCAGTGAGGTTAATGAAATGATGTGGTCAATGTTTTCTGCTCATGCAGAACTGGCTCACAACAGGATCTTTCAGATCATGATAAATTTAGTTCGCAATGAAGTTTCCATCTAAAAAGCTACCACATTCCTAGCATCCTTGCAAATCTAAAGACCTCTGAAATTTAAGGATGCCTGAGATTGAAGCTCTAGTCTTCGTAAATCTAACAGTATTTGGGTTCTTGAACATGTTTATTACTCAAGCTTGGGTTTTTCTGGATAAGTTTATAAGAAAGGAGCACAAGTTTGATGACATAGTCCAACTCCTGCTGAAATCTCTAGTCTACAAAAGTCAGGAGATGTCATGCTAATAAATTGTATCATCAGCTTTCCTTTCCATTATTTCTGTGAAGCCTGAGTGTGCCACAAAAGCAGCATTTCCCACAGTAATTTGGAGCTACTTCTTCAAATCTCAGCTGGCATCAGGAAGAGCAGAGAAAAGAGGACAGACAAAGTTCTGTACCTAAAATCCTTTTGTTCCAGTTCTAAGTAAGTGGAAAGTGAAGACCTCGAACAGCTCATAGTCTATTTATTTCCTTAGCTTTAAAGACCACACTCTTTTGATGAGCTGTTACTATTTTTTCATACTTGAGAAAAATTAAAACTACTTTGCTGGGTGGGATTTTTTTTGTGAAGCTTCTTAATTCCCATAGTTCAATGGGGACTAAACCAGAATGCTCTTTATGACCCAACACAACATCCAGGATAAAGAAAAATGTTACTAGTGACATTTTATCACTTGCTCATAAGTTTTCATGGTATTTCACTGTACATTCTCAGATTTTAAAAAAGACCTAAAACTACTGCTAACATCTTCAGTCATAGAATCATAGAATCATAGAATGGTAGGGGTTGGAAGGGACCTCTAGAGATCATCTAGTCCAACCCCCCTGCTAAAGCAGGTTAGCCTAGAGCAGGTTGCACAGGAATGCATCCAGGCGGGTTTTGAATATCTCCAGAGAAGGAGACTCCACAACCTCTCTGGGCAGCCTGTTCCAG
>VZSC01002804.1:67909-84791 GCA_013398225.1 Steatornis caripensis | reverse complement strand
GGGCACTCCTTATACCCTTTTCCCTAAACCCTATGTACATCACTCCAACTCAACCCTGACTGACCCTATCTGACCACTGTATAATCACTTGTCTCTGCGCCCCCCCCACCGCCATTCACAGTGACAGTTGCACCTAAGCACCACTCTGACTCAATTCCCTTTCACAATCCCTTCACAGAATAAGTAATAGAGTGAATCTTGCCATCTAATTCTGTAAAGTCGCACTTTTTACAAACTCATATTAAAAATCACCTTTCCCTCATATCTTTGATGGTGACTCTTTGAGCAACGGTTAAACCTTAACCACTCTCCCCTGCAACAGTGGTCCATCTGTCAAGTCTACCTCTCTCCAAATTAGAGACAAGAATGCTATGTGGGACAGTGTTAAATGCTTTGCACAAGTTCAAGTAGATGATATCAGTTGCTCTTCCCTTGTCCACCAACGCTTTAACCTCATCGTAGAAGGCCACCAAATTTGTCAGGCACGATTTGTCTTTAATGAAGCTGTGTTGGCTTTCACCAACACCTCATTTTCTATATGCCTTAGCATAGTTTTGAGGAAGATCTGCTCCATGATCTTGCCAGGCACAGAGGTGAGGCTGACTGCCCTATAGTTCACCAGGTCTTCCTTTTTCCCTTTTTAAAAATAGGGCTTATTTTTCCCCTTTTTCAGTCAGTGGGAACTACACCAGACAGCCACAACTTCTCAAAAATGGTGGATAGTTGTTTAGCAACTTCATCTACTAGCTCTCTCAGAACCCATGGATGCATCTCATCAGGTCCCATGGACTTGTGCACTTTCTGGCTCCTTAGAAGCTCTCAAACTTGATCTTTTCCTACAGTGGGTGGTTCTTTGTTCTCCTAGTCCCTGCCTTTGCCTTCTGTGACTTGGGCAGTGTGTCTTGAACATTTATAGGTGAAGACTGAAACAAAAAAGTCATTGAGTACCTCAACCCTCTCCATATCCTGGGTAATCAGGTCTCCCATTTCCTGCTGGAGAGGACCTACATTTTCCCTAGGCTTTGTTTTATCGTTGATGTACTTATGGAAGCTTTTCTTCTTGCCCTTGACATCCCTGGCCAGATTTAATTCTACCAGGGCTTTAGCTTTCCTAACGTGATCCCTGGCTACTTGAACATTTTCTCTGTATTCCTCCCAGGCTTCCTATCCTTGCTTCCTCCCTCTGTAGGTTTCCTTTTTGTGTTTGAATCTGTTCAGGAGCTCCTTGTTCATCCACGCAGGCCTCCTGGTGTTTTTGCCTGACTTCCTCTTTGCTGGGATCCATTTGTCCTGAGCTTGGAGGAAGCTATCCTTGAATATTAATCAGCTTTCTTGGGCCCCTCTTCCCTCTAGGGCTTTATCCCATGGGACTCTACCAAGTGAGTCCCTGAAGAGGCCAAAGTCTTCTCTTCCAAAGTCCAGAGTAGCGAACTTGCTGTGCGCCCTCCTTGCTGCCTAAGGATCTTGAATACCGCCATTTCATGGTCACTGCAGCCAAGGATGCCCTTGAGTTTCACATTCCCCAACAACCCCTCCTTTTTGGTGAGAACAAGGTCTGGCATAGTACCTCTCCTCATTTTGTCCTCTATCACTTGGAGAAGCAAGTTATCATAAATGCATTCCAGGAAGCTCCTGGATTGTTTATGCCCTGCTGTGTTGTCCTTCAGATATTGCAGTGGTTGAAGTCTCCCATGCGGACCAGGTTTGTGAATGTGAGACTACTCCTGTCTGTCTATAGAAGACCTCATCCACTCTGACTTCCTGGTCAGGTGGCCTGTAGGAGACACCCACTATACTGTCACCTGTCCCTGCCCTTCCTTTAATCCTGACCCATAAGCTCTTGGTCACCTCCTCATCCATCCCCAGGTGGAGCTGCATGCACTCCAGCTGGTCATTGACATAGAGGGCAACAAACCCTCCTTGTCTCCCCTGCCTGTCCTTCCTAAGGACTTGTACCCTTCCATTCCAAGACTCCAGTCATAGGAGTCATCCCACCATGTCTCCATGGTGGCAATAAGATCATAGACCTACAGGCATGCACATATCTCTAACTCCTCTTGTTTATTCCCAATGCTATGTCTGTTTGCATAGAGAGATTTAAGTCGGGCCCCAAATAAAGCTGATTTACTGGCTAGTGTGGATGGAATTCCTTTGTGCTGCACTTCAGGTGCTCTCCTGCTGACCTGTGATCATTCAGCAGGCTCTGGACATCTATTGTGGGCATTGGCATCAAACTGGTAAAAGTGGAAAGGATTGAGTTTCCCCTCACCTGGCAACTTTAATTTAAAGCCCTCTTCACCAGTTTGGCAAGCCTATGACCAAAGATGCTCTTCCCCTTCTCTGACAGATGGACCCCATCTGCCCCCAGTACACCAGGTTTCTCAAAGTGAGTTCCATGGTCTAAGTAACCAAATCCCAGGCTGTGACACCAGTCCTGTAACCATTTGTTGACTAGCCAGATTTGATTGGCTGTTTCAAACCCCTTCCTTTTGACCGGGAAGACTGATGAAAAAACTACTTGTTCTCCAAAGTCCCTTACTTCTGCTCCTAGGGCTCTGTGATATTCCTCAAACTGCTCCTGGCTGTATCATTGGCAACCACATGAAACAGCAGCAGTGGATAATAGTCAACGGACTGTATGAGGCTTGGCAGTCTCTCAGTGACATCCCTGATACAAGCCAGCAGTAACCAGCACACCTCTCTAGAGAGTATGAAGAAATTAAAAAAAAAAAAAGAAAAAGAAGTTGAGAGGGAAGGTAGACAAAGGAATATGCACATCTTGATGGGAATATATTTTTTTCAGTTGATATATCCTTAAGTACTGCTACCAGTCTGTATCTCTATTCAGAGTGAGGCTGGCAAGACATTAATAAAATAATGGTTACTGAGGAAAAAAATCGATTAGAAAACTATTCAGCTATGTTGAAGTGTTGAATGGAACAGTTTCATTCCATCAGCGTGCATTCAACAAAGAGAAGTTAATTAGTTTCAAGAACTCCTGATATTTCAGTAAAACTTTAGACTAATTTTCAGTTGGATTTTTGCCTTCTGGGGATCCTGTCAGTATTTTCAATTAACAGATTTCCCTCAACATGTTCTTCAAAGAAATTATGCTAAAAATAGGGGAGAACAAGAACTGCATTTTTCATTTCATGGGAAATATACAATTCCTTTCTTGTTACAAAAAACAGCAAAAAAGAAAATAGTCAAGTTTTATGTATAAATTAAGTTCAATAATTCTGAATCAAGTTATACAAATAAATTCACTCTAATATTTTAATATATTAGAACTGAAATGAAAAATCACTGCAACTGCTCCTTTCTACCCCATTAGTAAACTACATTCAAAGTCATCTATCTCACTTGTTCCTCGACCAAGAAAGAAGTTCCTTGTAACTCTCAAAATGCTACAAGAATTATCAGTGTTTCTGGAGAAATCCTGCATCCACTATTGATTTTTAACTACTTATGCAGGTATACGCTACCTTCAGGCTTTGCTCTAGTATTAATTAATTAAACAGATTTTTTTTAAAGCATGAGGGCTTTACAGTATTATGTATCAGCACTACCTACAGTTCACAGTCAAAAAAACGTAACTAACTTGTCTGTCTTTCCAGGAAAAATTTGATACTTTTAAAAAAATGGTATGTAAGTAATAGATGCTTATGTTCTATTTCAGCATTATACATTTATCTGCAGTAAACATGAACTTTGGTCTATTATATTAAATGATGACACACAAATGCATCAAAGAAATGCATCTTTCATCAGCCAAGTGCCTAGTGACAAGTAATGTATAAAGGGTTGCTGAATTATCCTTGGATCTGGTACCTTAGACTTTGTGGTATAGATAAAAAATACATGTGTTCAGACTGCATTTCTTTATGTTTACAGTTAGCTAACAGGACACAAAGGCTGCAGCTTTGCTGGCCTGTTTCTGTATAGGTTCATCTGACCTGCATCATTGAATCATCTCTTGAGAACAACCTGTTATTCTTCAGATTTGGCTTTCATTGAATCCTGATCATTCCACCATAAAAATCTTGGTTTATTCAACAGAAGCACATTCTTTACTCTTATTTCCTCAGCCTCAATGATCATAAGCTTTCCTCATCTCTAAGAACTGCTGATGCCATCCTCTTTTTCTTCCCTCTTTGATTCTTTCCTCTCCAGACAACTATCTCAACCTTCTCTTTTCTTACCTTCATGACTTAAATTCACTAAAAACTTCCTCCTTTTCAACTGAGTGTTTGTAGCAATGATCAAACCAATCATAAGTCTCAACTTTGTGTACTCTAAAATTTCTCTGTTGGGGATTATAGATTTTTTTACTTCCTTGGTGTTTCTAAACAATCAAAAATGCTCTGCTCATAATCCTGGCCAGTTCTACATTTCCTCCTTCACATACACTCTAAATTACATCACTGTTGCATGCTTATTTCTTCTCTGATTATGCTTTGGACTGAAAGATTCTAAAATGTACATTTGTAAAGATTTTTACCTAAAATGTTGTCCAGTTTCAGGTTATGCAAGCTAAAGAACAGACAAGAAAGAGCTACAGCTTGCATGTGAGATCTGAACCTCCTGTCTTTCAATAAGACAACTAATTACTGGGCATCTGGAAGAGCTTTTGAGTGCTCTTGGATACTTCTCAAGCATCTGTTTCAGCCTCCTTCTTCTAGAGGTGAACGGCGCTTGGTTCTTTAGCACATCTGATGCAAGCAAGCACTAGCTTGAAAGAAAATATATGGACTTTCTTCATATGAAAGCAAAGGCAGCTTTTAGCATGAGTACAGTATTTAAAAAAAACTAACTTTTTTGCATCAGTATTATGTTTGTAGATCATTTTATAAACACTACATGCTAATATCATCTCAATCACTGGAACTAATCGGGCTTATTTTTTTCATGTGGACTAATGTATTAGAGTTGTAGTGGGGGTTTTGCATGTTTTCTCATAATTAATATCAAATTCTGGTAAACAGCTGTAGATGAAGTCAGTTTGTTTATATTTTATATTCTCTCTTATTTTGAAGAAAAATTCTGCTGTTGACAGCAATCACAATAAAAGAAGATAGGAATCATATTATATATAACAGAATTTTTTTACTTTGATCTGTAAGTTTGTGCTGTGTGTGGTGGAAGACATCAATGGTGAAAGAGAGTCAGGCTAAAAAGAAAAAATTTAATAGGAATATTAGCAATAAATAAATAAATTCCAATATGAGATAAAGTAAAATAATGCAAAATCGGTTTAGGGGATTATCATGTGAAGTGTCAAATCTGAGTTTTCAATAATAGAAATTCTTTGGTTAAAGGAGATGAAAAATCTCCAACAAAACTTGTCTGACAGAACTTCAAACAGAACTTTAATGAAAATAGTTTCATACAGAACATTTTAATTTTCTAGGACAAATCCCTCATATAGAAGCTGGTTCCATAGAATCTTACACAGTTTTACTTCAATTACCTCATTCTTACACTGGTATGGCTCCTTACAAAGACACCTTTCCATCATGTTCTCAAAGGGTGTGTGTTGCAGTCTTGGTGCTTTATGCTTTGTTAATTAGGAATCATGTGAAATCTATCAATCAATCAGACCCATCTCTGCTTTCTGTGTGCATATGATGGAGAGAGAGAGAGAGAAGGTGAAATTGGTTTACTCCCAAAAGTCAGATATTTTTATTCAGGTTTCTCTCAGACCATGCTGAGTCACATATCTCTGATAGTAATTTTTAAGAAGTTTTTTTATTTTGTTATTTTGGCCCAGTGCAGCAGCACTTTCCCAAAGGGTTCTTGGATAAGATTTAGCAATTAGACCATTCGAAGGATCCCAGTAGGCAGCTTCCAAGCCGTTGAGCTCTTCTGGTGACTGACAGTTC
Organism: Steatornis caripensis; assembly: GCA_013398225.1. NCBI lineage: Eukaryota > Metazoa > Chordata > Aves > Caprimulgiformes > Steatornithidae > Steatornis > Steatornis caripensis. The sequence goes on along the minus strand of VZSC01002804.1, from coordinate 78,909 downwards.
ATTAGCATAGATGCAGGTCTCCTTGCCAGCTTATCTTAGTGTCTGGGAATGCTTCAGGGTACACATAGTTTATTGGTGTACATGTAGCTACAGCATGCAGAGATTTCTCCCTGGATTTCAGATATCTTCCCATCAGTAATTTTACTGAAATATCTGTGTTTCTGTGCAAAGCAGCAATAACCAATTAACAAAAAAAAAAAAAGAAAAGAAAAAAGCGCCAATGCTTTAATTACCAAATATTCTTCAACAGTGGTAAAATCATTAACTAGACACATCTGGAATATTAAAAAAAGGACCACCACTAAAATAGGTAAACTTACATTTTTGCATCTTGCAGAGTTGTGATTAAGGTAAATATAAGAAGACATGATGTTCTCAGACACTGTGGGGATTGCAAACAATTAAATACCTGTGGCAAACTGGAAAAAACAGTGAAATTTTTAGTGTCTTTGTGAAATTAGATAATTCTCGTGTGTAACTCAAGCTTCTTTAGGATTTTCTTTTTACTCTAATGCTTTGGGTGCATGAGATAATGAGACCTTTTCTGTGTTGTGGTGGAGGAAAGAGTACTTTTACATGACCTGGCTGCAATATGGTGGCCAAAAGTGTCAAATGTGGTTTTGGATTAGGAGAATCACTGCATGCAAAGGAGTTTCCAGATTTACAAAAGTTTATTCTGCAATATTACCAACATAAGACAAAAAATAATGAGTATTGGTCAAGAATGGTAAGTATCTATTTTCTCTGACAACTTTCCAGCAAGTTTGAGCCCTTCTTTCCAGCTCCCATTAAAAGGCTTCCATTTGGTAGCTATTATTTCACTTCTTCTGGACTGCTTTCTGTTCTTGCTGCTCAAGTTTCTTGGCAGACTCTGCATTGACTAAATTACTAGCTTAGTGCTGATAAATACGGTTCTCAATGTATAGAAACAGAAGAGGTATAATTTATTTTACCTTTTGTTTCCCACCCTACAATAAATAAGTGTGAAAAGTACATTGAGAACATAAGTTCATTGGTGGAAATAACCTTAAATTGGCAGCTGTTGTTATTTTACTTTATATTTGTTTATGCCTCCCTGCTGAGGAATAGACTATATGACTGATGCTATGAGCAAAGTAGATAATAATTCTAAACCAAAGCACAGAACAACTGTAATATCAATTATTATTTCTCATGTGACAAAATTTAGAATTTATGGTCATGGTTCCATTGGGTGTTGTACAAACACAGACCTAAGTGCTGGTCTCTATTTGAAAAGTCTTTATGTCTTAAAAATGCATTCACCTTTATTTTCACCTGTCTAAATGGAGAGCTAACATGACAAAGAGGCTTTGTCATTACAAAGGAGGCAAGTTAAATTAGGAACAGACAACTCATTGCGTTGAATTAGTGGAGACAGTAGCCATGTGGTAAGTCTTTATGTTCCAAGTTTTCTCTCTTGCCCTCAGAACTTTCATTACAATCAGTGGGTGGTACTGCATCATGTTTTAAGCATACACCAATCTCCCCAGAAGTAGTTGAGGGATCCCTATATTACACTTTATTGTGCTCTGCAGATACCTTTATGCCACTGTAGGCTTCACTAATGTCTTTAGCATTAGTGTAATGAGCCCCTACAGTGCTTAGTAAAGACACTATATGATCCTGTAGCATTATTAAGAAATTTGTTAATTGGCATCTGTTCTGATAAAGCAAACAGCATGCATAATATGTCTCAAAATATCATTGCTGAATAGAATAAAGTCTATAGTCTTAAGTTTCCTGTAAGGTATCTCAGGAAACCTAGGGTGTTCATTTTGTAGTCTGTCAGGCAGTAGCTAATTTTCAGCAGTGTGCTGGTTGCTAGGTAGTTTTTATTGTCTGCTTAAACACTTCTTCCTCAGCCCCTGCTGTATCTATGTGCATTCAGCACAACAGATGCTTCATTAAAGTCCCATGCCACCAAAGGGTCCTTCTGTGTTCAGAAGTTGTGTCCCATGTTTGCCAGGGATTCGTTTTGATGGTGTGCTGAACTGCATTAAGGCAAAGCTGGATTTGTTGTTAGTGAACTTCCTCTGTTTTGTCCTGTTACCAAGGGCTTTGTCTTTCTTTCTTTCTTTCTTCTCGCTTTCCTTTGTAAGACTGTGAATCTGCCACACTTAGAAACCTCACTCCACAACACATTCCTCCCCAGGATAAGGAGACTGAAGTGAGAGTGATGCCAGAAAACACAGACTTACAGAAGCACATTCTTAAGCACAGATGTATTTGTGTTTGGAGCAAAATAACAGAGAATGGTCAAGGTTGGAAAGGACCTCTGGAACTCATCTTGTCTAACCCTTCTGCTCAAATAGGTTCAAAATAACTATGTCCTTTACTTTTACATGAACTTTCCACACAGTCTGTATTCAAGCACAAAACATATTGATATGTACATAATAGTTTCAGATGACCTGGCAGAAAACTGTACACTGCTCCATACAAGTAGGGCCAAGTCCTCAAGTGCTAAGGTAATGATTCTGGGGAAATAAAGACAAAAATAGTTATTTGCATTTCCAAGGTGATAAATCTTCCAGCTGGTATTACTGAAGATTTTTTCAAAGGTGTATAAGCATTGTTCTCCTGATTTTTCATGTAGGACTCTAAAATTATGAACGTTTATGATAAATGTATTCTGGGTGCTTAAGTCACAGGTGCCTAAAGACACAGTGCCTGGCGGCATGTCTGGGCTTAGAGTACAGAGAAGGAAGAAAAATGGAATGGGGAAAATGCTATAGCTTAGCCATCAACCTTTCTTTAAAAAAACCTTTCTCTAAAAAACCTTTCTCTAAAAAAAGAGGCCCCACAGATTTCTGTATATCTGAACTTCACTTGAGCCTACTGACAATACTTCTCACTCAGTGGGTTTGCTTTTTCATCCCTTCTCCTTTTGTCCTGGCTCTGTACTGTGGCTGATGTTCATTAGCATTTTAATAACTGAGCTTAAATTAACAACATGAGCTTCATGTCTTAGAGTACTCTCAGATCTTCCAAGTACAACCCCACCAAATGGATTGGACTGGCTGCACTCGAGTGCCAGCAGCTGAGAACAGGACCTCACTGAGAAGTGAAAGTTCACTCTTTCTAAGAGCGTCAGTTTAAGCTCAACGTAAGCTCATTAAACCTCAATTAAAATCTTGGTCTTATTAGTAACAAAGCTGAGCTGCTTATGATCTCAGCTTGTCTTTGGATACAGACTACCATTGCATCACTCTTCTTAGATATGTAGTGCTAAAATCCTTGTTTTTAAAGAATTGAAGTATTTTCCTGTAGTTTTATTGCTGTTCCTCTTGCTCAGAATATGACTTACTTCTCAGGGCAAAAGTTTGGTCCCTCAGAAAACCGTTTTCTTCAAATGCTGAATTTCTTGCTGCACAGCCTGAGGAACAGTTCTCTTTCCAGTATTTACACAAGGTAGTCTTAAGTGTCATTCTCAAGCAGAAGAAAAACAATAACAACAACAGCGAGAGAAGAACAGTGAACTATTCAGGTTAATGCTGTCCTGAGTGCAGGAACACAGAACTGTATTGCCAATTTGAGCTATAAATAAGGGGCTTTGCAGACCTTGGCTTAGATTTCCTGTGTGTCAGACATTGATCATTGCTTCTTACTTTTAAATGTCTTCTTATCACAGATTTTTTGGTTACCTTTTGCATCTCTAGGCTATGTCAAGAACAGTAAGTTGAACAGTACCACGAAATATTCTTGTTCAATCATTGAATTGTTAGAATGGTCCTTGATATGGTTTTAGCTTTCGACAGCCAGCACTTTCTGGATAAGCTTTTAAAAGCACATTTTAGTAGCTTTCATTGATCTGAAAACATTCCTGAACATCTTTGGATTTACTATGCAATTTTAGAGTTTAATCGTGTGGACACATATGATCCTGTGACAGATGGTCTCAGTATCACAGAATCATCCTGGAAATGTTTAATTTACTAATACCAGTATTGCTTTAGAGATTTGTCGATGTGGTCTCATCCAATTCCCTCACCAGAGGTGAATTGTTGTGTTTTTGTTATAATTTTTATGTGTTTTAATATAATGTGCAAAATTCTACTGATTATTGTATTAGGCTTTATAGAAAAATTAATCAAATGAAAAGTAAATTAGTATCCCAAAGAGCTTTCAATCCTGACATCTAAGGATACAACTGAATGAAAACAATAGTGGGAAAGGATTAAAGAGTATGATAATTCGAGAGAACAAGGGACAGGAATACAAAAATAGTACAGTCATTTCTTCGTCAAGTCTCAGTCACACAGACATTTAAATGTGTACTTGCATAACACAAGACATATGAGTACTTTCTTTAAAATCACAAAGAAGTTTATGTTGCTGGAATGAGCCTTATTTGGTACTCAGAACACATGAGTCCTAGGAAATCGATGGTAGGGTAATCCCCTCTGATTCTTGAAAGGAGATGTTAAAACCCTCACAGTAAAGTGGTTTTGCTTTTTGTTTGGTTTTTTTCCCCCAGAGACAAAGTATGATATAGGTGTTAAGATCATATATTGTGGTTTGAGATACAAGGATTCCGTTTCTTGCTTCACTGTAGATTTTCTTTTTGACCATGAACATTACTGGCCAGCACAGCAAGAAATGTAGGTAGGTACTTGGACAAAACAGATAAAGCAGTCTAAAGAAGGTGTTAAGGTGTGTTAGTTTCTCCAAATAACCAATGAAAGAAGGACCCAGAAAGCCATCTCTGACATTTAGACTGGTGCAGAAAAAAAAAGAGAGACGAGTATACTTAGTTTTGTGGAGCTAAGGTTTCCAACTCCTGTTCGCATAACAGGTGCTTCTGCTTACTTGGGATTCACACAAATCATCCTCTGAAATAGATGGCTTATTGAATAAAAGTTTTTCTGTTTAAAAGATGACCAGAGGAAATAGCAGTGGAAACATTTTCTTAGCTTAATTTCGAAACTCAGAAGCAAGAATGCTCCTCAGTTCCAAAGGAGAAAGAGTTCCAAGGAGAAAAGTTACTTCATCATCTGACCAGCGATTATGCTGAGGAACACAGATAAGGCATCACCAGGCTGATCAGGGGAAGCACCTGGACAGCAGAGCAATACAGACAACCATAATGTGGATCTGTATCTAATGTATCTCCTGAAGTCCCAGTTTATGTAGACTTTGAGGTATCAGGAACTCTTGCCTTGAGTTCCCTGTTTAAAATCAGGATAATGACCTTTCTTAGGCAGATTGTGTGATACTCTCCTCTCACAAAGTTTTCTAAAGAAATACATGCCACATAAAAACCTGAGTTGAATACACTTCTAGGTGATCATGCTAAGAACAAGGCTCTGTCAACCTTACTACTTTTCATATTGACAATTACACCGTTCTGGATTCGCTTTCACTGCTTCATTCATTGTGTCACTTCCTGATGCGTTACACACGCTTTCTCCAGTTTTGCACCAAACTTTTTGCTCTGCTTTCCAGTTGACATCAACTATATTTCTTTCACAGTAATCCAACTTGCGTATCATGGAGATGTAATCCTCAATCATTCAGGCAAAGAAGCAGCAAGGAATGAGACATCAAGACCTCTCCTGGGTATTTGACTTTTCCAAGTCTGCTTTGGTCAGAGTTCTCATTCTCTTTATGCTTAAACACATTTTTTGGCATTTGGTCTTTGTGCTCTCATGCAGTAAATAGAAAGTAAAAAGAGACAACGATCTGGTGCAGATCACTGCAGTGCCAGAGACATTTTTGACTCCCACACATACTGGTTCGAGCCCCTACTATGAATCAATCATAAAGTGATGAAAATCGAAAAGCTGTAATATAAAAGGTGCCAGATAATCACCTCTTTAGAGTCATTTCTTGGCCAATCAAATTCTGAGAAGATTTAATTTTGAAGATATTTGTTTGACTTCAGATATATAGTTCAAAATACTCCTGGATCACACTGTTCCAGAATTTGGCTAGAAATCCTACTCTGTAGAACTGGAGACATTTTCTGCTGAAATGCCATATTTTGCATGTATTACAAAGCCAAACCAATATCCAAGTCTGTAGTTGTCACTACAGAACTTTGTACTTCCAGCAAAAAATACAGCCAGGACTTCAACGTTATGGCCAGAATTCAAGTTTTGCTAATACATTGTGGCAATACAAATCATTCTTTAGGGTCCATTGCTTCCAGGATTTCTATGTAGCATTACTGAACATTACTAGGTCGTGGTGGGTGAAATTATTCTTATGTTTTGCTACCCTAAAATTAATTATAAGTATATAATGCACAAAAATTGATTTTAATTATATATGAACTTAAACTTGATTTTTTTGTATAGAATAAAGATAATAAAACAAAACAGAGAAAGGAAATAGAGCTTTTCTCATTGTAACACAAAGATGTGTTATTTAAGGTTTGCTTAAGACCAAAAGTACCGCGTAAAGTAGTAAAGCTGTTGCAAAGAAACCAACTTCTTTGATCAATTCCTTCACAGCCATTATTCGAATTCAGTGGGGATGATATTGGTCACTACTTTGGTAATTTATGCTCAGATTTGACTCTGGCTTGGGCTTGGAGACCACAGATTAAATGTAGAAAGAATGTGATGAGGAAGAACAAGTACTGGAGGGAGTCCTGTTTCCATTGTGCTGTATTTTCTGTTAGAGAGCACAAGGATGAATACTTTAAGTAGCAAATGAAGAGGTAGAATAGTGACCTCCTGGAAAAAAAATTAATAGAAATAACTAAGGTTGTGTGACTGATCGTGATGCAGTACAAGAAATGGCATCAAGATGGAACTCCTGGTGCAGTACAAGAAATTACCTCCCGCCTTCTCCATCTCTCTCTAGTTTTTCCATCAGCAGTGGGATCAAAGGCACCATCAAAGCCCTAAGATTTAATGAGAACGAAGATGAAAAATAGATAATTTATCACCCTTGTAACAACCACCTGAGATTTTGATTCCAATAAGAGCACAGAGAATTGCTTACACAGTCGTCTTGTCACTGTCAAGGTTGCCTCTACAGGAAAGCAGGTTGGTCTGCTCTTTCTCATTTTTTTTTATTTTGAATGTAAAATGTTTTTATATTGTACAACCTGTTACTGATCCATCTCTATATGAAACAAGTTTCTTAGTTTCATAATTAACAGGACATCCCATTAAAAAGTCATTAGCTCCCTGGGTGTTCACTTGATACTTGTTCATGAAGACCATTCTACCTGCATAGTACCTTCAGCTTGAATGTCATCAAAACCTCAAGTTAAGCACAAAGGCAAATGCCTTTGTTAGAAAGCTGTATAAACTGGCATAAAACCAAGGAAATAAAAACAAAATATTTCATCCCATATTGCAACGCAGAGGGGTGAAAAAAGAAAAAAAAAAAAAGCAATTACCAGAAATGATTGTGTGTTCAGGACTGCTTACTTCATTGGAAAGTAAAATGGGCCATATCCAGCTCACCAGGCGTGTGGAATATATATCAAACATTACAGCCTGACATCTTCTATTGTCCTGGTTGATGAGAGCATGTGTTTGAACAGAAAGGTCATGCCCAGTCGTGTGTGCTAAGTGTTTAGCTGGTAATGCAAAGTCAACATTTTTTTTCTCTTTCTTCTCTCTGTGTTTAGGTAGTAGAACACTGACACAATACTGAGGATCAGGATATTGCCGCAATTTAAAATTCTCAGCTGCAGAATCTTCATTTTTTTTTTTTACTATCTGCTTCATTGTAAACCTTTTCTTAGTCATGTGTAATCTTACAGTTTTCCTTTATCAGGAGCCTCAATTTGTCAATAACAGTTTTGCTTATATAATTCCAGACCCATTAAGAATCTATGTTAAGGGGTAGTAGGTATTTTTGTACTTTATATATAGTTACATGTCTGTTGTGAAATACCCATAGCTACATCCATTTATATTACTTACGCAAATAGAGAAGTTGAAAAGCAAGGATGGTGGAGGTGAATGAGATTTCCTTCAAATGATAGTAGGTAAGAAGTCAGAGAAAGAGTCGTTTTTCCCCTCCACACTAAATATTTCTGTTCCTTTTCAAAATATATGAAAATTGATCACAATTACTAATATAATCCTTCTGGCAGTACATCTTTCTTTCCCAGAAGTAGGGAAAATTGTGAAATTTGACATTTGAGACACTATGATCAAATTGAGACACCATTTGATATTTGATGGAGCAGAAATTCCATTTTCTCCAATAACAAGTGCTAGATCCAATGAATTATTATGACCTTAAGCAATTCCAGTTCTGTCACTGGTGCTTGAATAATTCTATGTCCTTATTTTCCCTCCTGTACTTTGATCATCTCATCTACTCAAAAAGTGCATCTGGACTGCCCTGCATTATGTATTCATACAATGCTTACTATAATTAAGTTCTTATGACTCCTAGGATCACAGTTTCACCAAAATTTGAATGATAAAATATTGACTATTTCTAGATGTTGGAGCTCATGTAGAATGGAGGAGGAGCTTTGGCCTTGGCAATTGTGTTCAGAGTTTAAATTAGAATGCAAAACTTAATAGAAAATGTTCATTTCATCCATTTATTAAGACGGTTTTTAATGGGAAAATCATTAGGAAACATATCACACTTAGGTCTGTTTCAGTAATAAAGTCTTCTCTATCTCCTAGCAATTATCATCTATCTCCTGAATGTTTTCCCTAGAAAAAATGGAAAATGAAATTTATTATTTGCAGTATCAAATGGTAGAGTACTGTCTTGTGTCCTGTGCATTCAGTTACTAAAGTGTTCCAAATAACTGAAAGACTCAACTCTTATGGAAGAAATATAATCCTATCCAAGGATTCAGTAAAAACAGAAAAAAAAAAGATCCACAGTGTTGAACCTTGCTGATTGACTGTTGTTTCTTCAAGTTTGTTTTTAGTGTTCAGAAGGAAGAGGTGTAATGCAGTTGTGCTCTATGGTAGGGGAAAAAAAACAGATTAAAATTACTTAGGTATAAATATGACACATAAAACATTATTTATTAGTAATTAGTAAGACACCTCAAAGAAAGGTTTAGATATTTTGTTAAGGTATTTGAATGGTATACCTCGTTATTTGAGTGTGGTGGGTTGACTCTGACTGGATGCCCATCAAAGCTACTCTGTCACTCCCTCTCTTTCTTCAACTGGACAGGGATAAGAAAATATAATGAAAGGTTAATGAAGTTGAGATAAATACAGAGAGAAATCATCCACCAACTACTGTCACAGGCCAAACAGCCTTACTTGTGGAAATCAGTTTAATTTATTATAAGTGAGAGTAGGGTAATGAGAAATAAAATCGAAATCTTAAAACACCTTCCCCCCACCCCTCCCTTCTTCCCATGCTCAACTTCACTCCCAAGTTCTCTACCTCCTCCCCACCCAGTGGCACAGGGGGACAGGGAATTCATAACACATTGTCTCTGCTGCTCCTTCCTCCTCAGGGATCCCTCCCACTGGAGACAGTCCTCCATGAACTTCTCCAACGTGAGTCCTCCCTACAGCCTACAGTTCTTCATGAACTGCTCCACTGTGTGTTCTTTCCATGGGGTATAGTCCTTCAGGAACAGACTGCTCCAGTGTGTGTTCCCCACAAGGTCACAAGTCCTGCCAGCAAACCAGCTCCAGTGTGGGCTCCTCTCTGCATAGGCCCACAGGTCCTGCACGGAGCCTGCTCCAGCATGGGCTTCCCACAGACTCACAGCCTCCTTCAGGCATCCACCTGCTCTGGTGTGGAGTCCTCCATGGGCTGCAGGTGGAGATCTGCTTCACTGTGGACCTCTTTGGGCTGCAGGGGGACAGCCTGCCTCACCATGGTCTTCACTGCTGCAGGGGTGCAGGGGAATCTCTACTCCGGTGCCTAAAGCACCTTCTCTCCCTCCTTCTTCACTGACCTTTATGCCTGCATAGTTGTTTCTCTCACGTATTCTCACTCCTCTCTTTAGCTGAAGTTTTCATTTTGGTTTTTTTTCCCCTTCTTAACTATGTTATCACAGAGGTGCTACCACCATTGTTGATGGGCTCTACGATGGCAAGTGGTGGGTCCATCTTGGAGCTGGCTGGCATTGGCCCTATAAGATATAAGTGAAGTTTCTCGCAGCTTTTCACAGAAGTCAACCCTGTAGCCCCCCCGCTACCAAAAACTTTCCATCGAACCCAATACATTGATTTAAGACAAATATTGTAAGGCTTGACAACTCTTAAGTATTATAGAATAGTGAGTCAGGGTCAACAAGCCCTTTTCCATTTCCTTTTTCTGTAGGAAGCAATCTTGTCACCATATAATGATATTAGAAGCCAAGTTTTGAAGAACAAATGCTAATTAAGTGAAGCCTGAGGAGCTCAGATCTAATCCTTATGCAGCTATATGTGTTTCCTTGGCTTTTAGTGTAGACCACAGCTATTTCCACTAAGTGTTTAATTTCTCAGTATAATCGCAGTCTGCTACTGTAGAAGACTTGGTTTGCAGCTATATCAGAGCCTTTGGCAGAAACTCTAGAACTGGTCATGCTCCTTTCACCTGCCCATTTATCCAGTATAATTTAGTAAATTTTTTCCCTCTGTGAACCAGCAAGTGATTTTCCTTGTTTTCCATTCGTTCACCTCTCATTTTTGTGTATGCAGTTTCTTTCTCAAAGTTATGCTAGTGGGCTGTGTGCAGAATTCTGTAATAGAAAGAATCGTATTTGGAATCCTCTGACTAGAACTGAGCCACATGTAGTCTCCTCATGAAGGCATAGGGTCCAAAACTTTTCCTTAAAGAGGAGAAGTTGGAAGATGTTCTTGGCACAGTTTATGTCAACACAGAATCTCTCATGATCCCAAGCTGTGTAATCATAGAATCATAGAATCATAGAATGGTAGGGGTTGGAAGGGACCTCTAGAGATCATCTAGTCCAACCCCCCTGCTAAAGCAGGTTAGCCTAGAGCAGGTTGCACAGGAATGCATCCAGGCGGGTTTTGAATATCTCCAGAGAAGGAGACTCCACAACCTCTCTGGGCAGCCTGTTCCAG
>VZSC01002804.1:0-67221 GCA_013398225.1 Steatornis caripensis | reverse complement strand
CTGAGGGTACACTCTGTCCCTTCATCCAAATCATTGATGAATACGTTGAACAGGACTGGACCCAGCACTGACCCCTGGGGAACACCGCTGGTCACAGGCCTCCAACCAGACTCCGCACCACCGATCACTACCCTCTGCACTCTGCCATTCAGCCAGTTCTTGACCCACCTCACTGTACGCTCATCTAGCCCACTCATCCTAAGCTTTCCTGTGAGGATGTTGTGGGAGACAGTGTCAAAAGCCTTGCTGAAGTCAAGGTAGACAACATCCACTGCTCTCCCCTCGTCCACCGAGCCAGTCATGCCATCATAGAAGGCTATCAGATTGGTCAAGCAGGATTTACCCTTGGTGTGGTAATAAGTGTGCTCAGATCAAAATATCTGCATGCTAGCTTCCAGACTGTATACCTAGTAAGTAGACAAACAACAAGCTACAATAATAGTAGTAATAATAATAATAGTACATATACATATATATACTGCAACATTCAGTGTATTTTAAAATTCTGTTACCATAACTTCTTTTTAGAAGCAAAAAGGACCATCTGCTCAGGAGGAAATCAATACAGGATGGATTTACTAGGCATAAATTGATCCAAAATGGCTTCTTCAATTGAGACAAAAGAACTTTCACAAAGTTTTCATCAATAAATGCCACTAAGAACCTGTCAGCTCTTGTGCAGTAGCTTTATATCCAAAGGAATACTTAATCTCACAGATTTGTTTGTAAGAGTAAAAAATAATAATACAAAATGAACATAAGTTTTCATTATGATAAAAAAAGGTGAAGACGTCTGAATAATCTAACTTACTGGCTCTGTTATCTTTTATGTGGTTCCTTTGGTATGTTCATACCCTTGGCAAAGCTAAATATTAAAGTAGATCCAATTAGCAGGATAATATTCATGTGTTAGGAGAGGTCAACTAACAAGCCCACACATATCAACAGAAAGGTAAATGTTTGTTCAACCCTGTAGAAAATGGATTTTTCAAAGAAAAATAATAACTATTCAATCTGCAGTTACTAGGTTCATACTGTCTTTCATCGGGTCAAAGGCTAGGAAAGGGAACTCATCAATGATAGGATATGGTGGGTTTTCAAACTCCACACTGGAACCCATAGCCCTCATTAAAAGAAAAAACAGTTTCTTTGCCAGGCAAATATAAGATTTTCGGAGTTTTTAATTAAGTTATATAAACACCTCATTTAAAATAAAGGAAGGAAAAGGAAGAATTTAAATCCTTAGTTTCTATCTATGTCAATTATGGGCCACGTTCTACTACTCATTTGACTTGTATCAATATTTTCTTATTCAGCTCAGTTATTAAATCTAATGGGACTACATAGCAAGGCACTTCTCTGTCTAAGGGTGATGTATTTTGTCTATTTTGACTAATTTGCAGAATAGCATACTGATGTTCTAAAAGAGTAGCAAAATTTACCATACAGACTAATGAAGGACTGAGGTAAAAAAACCTCAGTACAAGCAGAACTATCAGCTAATCCTTGATACATTGACACATGCACACTCAGGAGGCATTTTGGAAACAGTCAGTAGTATGTAAGAAGGAGGACAGCTTTATGTGTATCTTGAGACTACAGCCTAAACCAGCAACTGAATCAAATCATGTACTAAAACACATTTTCACTTGATTGATCTCATCTAGAGTCCTTAAAGAGTTTCTGGTGATGAACAAATCTCAGCATGCACATAGTATGCGTGAGTGTAGAAAGTTTCTTATATTGAATTCTTGACATGAGCCTCAGAACCAAGATGATTCACAAATTAGACAAGGAATTCAAATAGGAATTTAGGCTTTGCAGAAACACTTCTCCATGTCTGTGAGTCAAACTTCTTCATATGAGTGCTGCTAAAAGCTATATCTGCCACACATAGTGAGGCATGCTTTCTCCGTTAAGGTGTACTGTGGTCATTTTAGCATGCATTTCACATTTTTCACTACAGACATAACTAAATGCTTTGGATTATTGATATTTCAGAATCATTTGCTTGTTGATACCAGGTGTGAAAGGAGCTACTCTTTCAGCATAGTGGCTGCCACATGTTCAATGGAAATTCTTCCACTGTCTTTGGTCAATGCTGAGTAAATGCAGTGCCTATAAATACTGGTGTTCTTAGATACAGAGAGTTCAAGATGTCTTTCTTCACATACTGACATAAGACCACAGAAGGCAGATCAGGAAAAAAAAAATAGTTCATGCTATGCTTCATGAATATTCTGATGATGTGAAGTTACAGATAATGAATGTCAACTGATGTTATAGTCAACAGACAGAAATACATTCCTCAGATGATTGGGTCATCCTATCTAAGGTAAATAATTATTTAATAAAAATAAGTTTCTAAAATTGTCTGGTTTTCTTTAATGACTAAATAGGCAGACCAGAGGAGTAGCTTACCAGTTCAAGTCACTGAGGTGAATCCTACATTAGTGTTCAAGGTGCTGTCAACCACCTAGGGCTAGCTAGGGAGTCTTGCAGGAATGAGGTGTGCTAACTTATTCAAGAATATAAATTGCATTTAACATCCATTAAAATAACAAAACTTTAACAAAAGTGTATACAAAACACATCTCAAAACTAGGAAGATCAAAGAAGTGCTGCACCTTTTGATAACTGTAGTAACTGAAGCTTTCCAATAATTCAACATCTCTTGGAATGATTGTAAAGGGAATGAACAAGGGTCAGAAGACTTGATTCCTTCAAGTTTAGAAAAAAGAAATGGGAGGAGATCAGATTCGTATTTTCATTTGGTCAAGAAGTAAAATCCAATTTCCCTGAGAACTGGTAGGTCATTATTGATTCATTTACTGAGTAATCTTACATATCAGTTTCACACAGCATAACATACTCTTTGGTGGCCTAAACCCCTATTTTTGAACAAAATAAACCACGAAACTGATAGTATAAATAGAGGAAGGGAACTACCATCTGTTTCCTTGCTTTAAATAGCCCCTCTTGTGGATGGTAGTGTTTCATAATAAAGCCAAAGGTTTCTGTGAAGAAAAAGAGGAAGGGAAAAGAAAAAAGGAGAGAAAGGAAGCTTTCAATCAACTAATCTCCCTTGACAGAGAAAGAACAGTCTGACACAGAGAAAGAAAGAAAAAAAAGACATGACTATCTTTTTCTTAGTCTCCTTACTTATATCCAGTTTTATAGATATTATTTTAATTTTGTACCTCGTATAATCTAAGATATATTAACATAGGAAGATTCATTCATTGCAGGTGTTTATCCATTCATCTAGTCTAAATTTTCCCCTCCCTATAATATCTTCCAAAAGATGCAGAGTAAATGGGTTCTTAGTAATAGGATCTAATAAAATAGTGTGTACGAGAATATTGTGAACAGATTATTTTTCAATTAAATTATCTTTCCATTAGAAGTATATCTGTTGATTATTTTTCACCTTGGCTTTAATGTGCTCCATTTATTTATTTAATGAAGATATGGGTGACAATGCATTCGTTCTAAATTTTAGTTTTCATAATGGAGTGGCCTTTTCAGACCTCAGCAGAACCCATACTGTCCTGTGCTGAGGGTTGTACAAATATACAAAACAGAGGTTGCTCTTGCTCTGATTAATTTATTATCTAACAGATAAGACAGACATAGGATACACCTACATGGGCTCTTGCCCTCTGAACAGACATGAACTCATTCTATTTGCATCCAAAGCAGATGGAAATTTCCTCTGCTTGTTCTCCACATTAACTAGAAGCCTCGTGAATACAAATACATGGTGTTTAGTCCGAGCTACTGAGTGCTGATGAAAGATATTCTAACTTGTGCTTAGGGTTTCCTACAGCATCTGCTCAGGTGCATAGATAAAGTGAGCTCCAGCCTTTCTGAAAAATTTTATATAGTATCTCTAAAGAATGGAAATGGCAATATAGAAGAGAGCAATACAATTTTTGGAGATGTCTGGATGGGCAACGTAAAGGACAGCACTAGCAATTTCCTGGGGAAGAACAGCAAATTCAAGTACAATGCCCAGTCTAAGGCAGAATTAGTGTGCCTGAATCTACTAGAGTTAATCATGACTGAGAGTCATTTAACTTTTAAAATGAGAATTTAACTGTCTAATAATTAGCTTTACTAACTCAGCTACTCATTTGTATTCCCTCTAGACAGAATGGGCAAAAGCAGACACTCCCAGACAAGTTACCTGTCCAGTCACCTCAGATACTTCAATTATGATGGACTGAATCATCTGCGAGCAATGCGTTTCTCTCCTCACTGACTACTGAAAAACAGAATGCACTTCTCGTTTTTAGGTTACAGAGCTGTCTCCCCTTGATTTTGAAATATTTGATGTTTCCTTGAGTTTCCAAAGTCTCTGTTCTGACTTGCAACTCATCACTCAGTTACTACAGGACATTATTTTTATTCTCCTTCAATAACCTTATTTTCTGGATTTTTTTCCTATTTTCTGCTGCTCTGCTCTGTAGATTCCCAGTCATCAAACCCACATCTAAGAAAAAAAAAAAAAAAAGGAAAGAAAAAATAAAGTAATAATGGTGAGAAAAAGAAAAGTGATTACAAATCCATTTTACACTCACCCTCACTCCAAGCTGAAATTATCCTGTTCACTGAGGCACAGGTGGTGATTTTCCTAACTTGATTTGGTCATTAAAAATCCTCTAGCTGCTTCAATACTTTCTCCCCAAGGCCCCTATCAGCACTCTCTTCTCCAGTGATTAGAATAGAGACGATTGGCCTTCTGAACTTATTACAACCCTTTTTCTAATGATCTCATAATGACTGCAAACCTGAGCCCAGCAACCTGACAGATAATGATGTCAATTATGCAAAACAGCAATGAAGGCTTTGAATCTAATATACTGTATTTGGAACTGCAAGGAGGTGAGAGGGGGGGAAGCTTATTTATAATTTTACAGACTAACTGTGTCATATTTCAAAATGTCAGTAAACGTTAATAAAGGGGAAGTTGGGGAACACGCAAAAAAATGCTGGTTATGGGGCCCTTGATAAATTTTAAAAAGAGGGTTGTTTTTTCTTCCTTCCCTTCTTCCCTAAAAAAATTCTGATGATTTTTGACTGTTGTGCTACTCTAGTGAGATTTTACAACTTTAATCCCTTCTTTTTGTTTTCCAATTGAATTCCTATGGGAAATTCTAAGGCGCGTAGGCATGTCAACAGTCAGAGTCAGTGAATTTGCATTTAATGACCACTTATTAGTAAAATCACTTTTTAATCATTTAACTATGAATAGTTTTTAAAAAAAAAAATATTTTTTTAATTATTCTTTTATTGTCATCTAATGACACAAGAATGTTCCAAATGACTGTTGGTTATGAACAGCAACCTCAACTCTGTGGAGAGTTGCTTTATCATATTATCAGTTATGGATTAAAAATATGGGCAAGCATTTAAGGCAAAACTGAGAAATGTAACTTTCAGCCTTGAATAAACCAAAATTTGTCCAGCTTTATTGGAAATCTCCTGTAACTTTGCATGAGAGTGGTGCTTATGTCAAGTGTGCCATGACAAAGACCAGCTTTAGTTAGGACATCATATCACACAGACAGTGACGAAAGTGGAATCCATGTTCCAGCCCAGTTTTCTCTTTATTAATCTGCATTGTCCTAGTTCCAGTTATTCCCACCCTGCTGTGATACCAGGCATCAGTAACATCTTAGCTCTTAATTCTTGTGGTATTTTGACAACCCCAATGAGTTGTTCTTAGGGTTCTTGTTCCTCAACTCTTATGTTCCACAGTTCTAAAATTTATTTTTTTATAAGAATAGGAATCTGTCCCAGAATAGCTAAAGAAGTTGTAGGTTAAGGACATTTTGTGCGATTCCTTACTGTCAGAATATGAAGCCTGACCCTGCACAAAGGAAACTGCAGTCACAGAGATGCAAAGAAGTCAATGATATTGAGAGGGACAATTGTGTGATGAGAACAATGGTATTACAGAAGGGGGAATGTGCTTTGGAGTAGTGTTTCAGTATAAGGTTGGACCTGGGAAAGATGGAAATTATACGTTTATTCCTAACTGAGTATGACCAGAAGGTAACAACCTTTCAAACCGACATGCTACTTTGCCATTTCTGAAAAGCAGTGATAATATTGCAGCCAGTTCCAACTGGGGTGGGGGGGGGAAGTGCCTGTAATCAATGCAAATAGATGCATAATATTCTGCAGGTATGATGCACTACATAATGCAATTGACAAAAGAGCTCTTATTGATTTGCATAACATTAGACCAAATCTCAAGTGGCAGAGATGCATCCCAAAAGGTGATTCTAACCTTTATTTTACTCACATTATAAAAAAATACATGCATGGATTTTTCAAAATCAGGTACTTTTCACAGGGATATAGAATCCAATAATTTGCAGTGAATCATAAGTAGTCTTTATATAATTTATTAGAACACATGTTGCAGATTAATATTTAAATGGTGTTATTTATAGTAGCACAGGAAATGTACTTGTGCTGATCTCAGTATTTTCCAAAAGAGAGTGATGGTGAGAAATCCTATGCAGGCGTAAACTCAGAAATCAGAATTGAATAAAAAAGTTATTGAACCACCCAACTGTGATATCATCTCACCATAAATGTCAGATTTTCTTTACAGTGGTGATACTGTGTCATCTGGGTTTTAGGATGAAGGGTGACAGTTTCCATCACCGATACACATCACTTTCATAAGATAGTAGCTCCCCCAGAGAGAAGTGTCTCTACTGCGGCTGATTACGTTTCTCCTCCATACCAGCCCCACCTCGTGACACTGAATAGAATGTCCAAGTCATATGACTTCTTAGGGACATGAGCCCAATACACAAAAACCCAAAAGCTAGAGGGAAAAAAAACAGAGAGGGAGGAAATTAAAGATGTCAATGCTGAGCTTTTAGGTGGTATTTCCATGCTTGCCTTGCCACGTGGCTGCAGCCAGACCACCAGTCATGGCTATATCTCTATTGCATTGCCAGTAATATAGCAGCTTCACATTTATGTTCCTCTCTGTGTCTTTCTTAGAGGTTAATGAGTGTTGTAACTCCTTAGATAATTTCACTGAAATAATGGATTTTTACATATGTTGTCAACAAGCGGTCTATTAATCAAACAAACAAGCGAAGTAGAATCCATTCTTCTGCTACACAATATGTATAGAGATTAAGGTAATAAGATATTTTTATCTAGAAATATTTTCCTTACTATTAGATCTCTTTAGACTAAAAGAATTCTTATTTCTTACTGTCTCTCTGTATTCACCCCATGCTCTATCCAGTGATGCCTCCAGCAAGACCTGGATATTTGCAGAACATCCTGGGATAGAGAAAGAGAATTTACCACTTACTTGTCACAGAAGAGGGACAGATGACAATTATTGAAGAACTTATTTTCAGCAGGAGTATTTCTACAGGAATGAACTGAATGGGAGGTTGTAAATTTTCTGTATAGCTTCTTCTGTTAGTCACTTTTTGAAAATCTGAAAGAATTTGATTTTTTATGTGACTTTACTGTTTTTTTTGTTGTTACTTGGAGTTGGATGTAAGATTCTAGCCATATTCTGAGTCAGAAACAACCAACTTACTGCTCATATTTTTATTCCTGCAGCTCAGCAGACTGCTACTGAATGCTTTGTGCTGTTCTAGTGCATGTTCATGTCTAACTTGCTCTTCAGTACCACTTCTTAGTGTTTCATTACAACAAGCACACTAACTCACAAGGTGTTTGCTTGGGCTCCAGTGCTTTGAATTTTATAACATCTTTAATTTCTGTAAGACAAACTACTATTTTGTGGAGTGGTCGACTTTAAAATGCTTTCTTTCGAACACTCCAGTGCAATGACAAGGCATGGCACATGCAATAAGCATTGTAGCACTCCAAAAGCAAAGGTATTTAATTTCCATCCTACATTTAATTGATTATTTAATATTAGTACTTGCTCCTGAGGGGTATATCGAAAGTAGAACTGACATTGGAGGAAACAAGTGCAACCAAAGATACATCTGTAACACCAATGATTTTATTTTCTCTACATGGAGTTACATCTTGTGTGATGGACAGGAGAATTACTCTTTCTGTCCAGAGAAAAAGCCATATAGCAATAGTTATTAAAGAGCAAAAGGGGAAATAGATATCACCTAGTGAATGTGTCTGAGATTCTCATATTGTTGGGAAAGAAAAGTAAAATCTTGGGTACCAGGTGTAACTAATGCTCCAGTTCAGCTGTAATACTTTGCTTAATATTTTATTTCCAGCTGTAATAGTTTTTTTTTATATTTTGAAAATTACAAAAAGTTATTAGTTTTCCTATAAGTGATAAATTCTCTCAGGTTTAGGAGCAGGCTTATATGTCTCAGAGACTATGACTAGCCCCGACATTGGTTTTCTCACTGCTTAAAAAATAGTTGATTATTATTTATTATTCTTTATATGTCAAATAGTACAAGTCCAGGATTTTTAAAGTAAAAGCCTACTGTGTTGTGCCTACTTCAGAAAGCTTACTTCAGAAATAAATGTCAAAAGAAATCCAACCCTGAAGAGTTTGCAATGCAAAAATAAAACATAATACAACAGACAAATATGACAGACAGATGGTGGGAACAAAAGGTACAAAGAGGACAATAATCACCAGTGTCATAAGCAGGAGTCATGATCTACCAGCTGCCTACCTGCTGTCAGGAGTTTCATAGATACTCTGACAAAGATCAGAAGAGGAAAAGGAGTGAGGTGGCTGTTGGCTGGAAGTATGACAGAAAGACTTCAGTGAGAGTTTGTGGGTGTTATTGTATCTCATGGCTTGGCAAAGTCCTCGGAGATGGTGGTAAGTAAGATTGTGTATTCACCTTTCCTAAGACCATCCTTGGACTGACTGGCTTTTCATGGTTTCTTTTTTCTTGTGTCCCAATAACAAGATATCATTACTCATAAGGGACATGGGTATTCCAAATCAACCTTGCTTGAATTTCTTAATTGACAGTCATAAAAAAGACTGCTGGGGCATGAGAAATTGGAGACTTGTAACCAGCAGTAGACACAACCATGAAACTTGAGGAGGCAAAGCATTCACTGCTGTTCAGTCTCATCATGGTCTTTGTTATTCCCCCACCCATGACAAGTCCAGACCCGCCTCTGTGTAAAGAAATCATCAGAGTTCATAGATGGTAATATGCTTTAAGGCATGCATGTTTGTACAGCTGCTTATGCAGTGTCAGGGTAGCCCTGATCCTGGCTGGGCAATGTCAGTGACACTCCAGCACTCAGTTCATCATGCAGTCCTCCAGGTTGACTTTTGAGGCTTGGAAAATGTGTGTGGGACTTAAAATAATTTGTGGCTGACAGTGTCTATTTCCACTTGCCAGTCATGACAACGAATTTCCTTTCCAAGTGTTTTCCAGCAGCTTATTATTTCCTCATTCTTCCAGTCGACAGTGAGCAATGATATCTTAAGCCACAAATAATAGCAGTTTATTCATATGAAAGGGAAGCTGGTGACCATAACAACTTCTTGCGTGGCTTTGCCTAGTGGGATGATAACTTTTTGAGACAAGCTGCCCTCTAAGGGCTGGTCTTCATGACAGTTCATTGCTTATTTTTGTAATAGGAGTGAAAAAATGAATCAGAACATGCACATAAAGATTTGCAGTGTTGTGTCTGGTCATGCAGCTCCCTCACACAGCCTGAGGTTATCAAGGAAACTGTCACTTACAAAACCATCCTGTTGGGAAATGTGCTTGCAGTGTGAACAAAAATTTGGGAAACGTATTTTCAGAATCATGACAAAAGTAAAAAAATTCCTGGAGAATCTTATCCTGCTACTACTCTTTTCTAAGCTCAAAGACCAGATCATCTAGTAGTAGATTTACCATGGAAAGTATTTAGTTGTTTACTAAAGGATAAGTGGCTTATTATTATTTCTCATCTAAAACACTGGGGAATAAAAAAAAGAGTCACTAATTAAAAGTCACTAAATAAAAACTGTATTTGGCTCAAGACTTCTTATTCCTTGATCCACAATAAACTGGAGAAGGGAAGGAGAAAATACTGGGGAAAGTATCATTATAATTAACAAAAAAATTGGTTGGGAGGGATCTCTGGAGGTCCTTTAATCCAACACCCTACTTTGGGTGGGACTGCTGCCCTCACTGCCTTTGGAAAGGTTTGCCTACCCAAATCTGGAAGACTTCCAAGGAGGGAGATTTCACAAGGATGGTTGTTTGATCTGAGCAACTGATGGCTGTTATGCTCTTAATTTCATAAGCGTGACCACCATTTAGAAACAGAGTATGGGGCTATGTGGACCTTCATCAAGACCTAATATAACTATTCATGCATTCTCAGACTGTGTTTTTATTTCATTTTTGTTTTCCATCAATAGCAATAAATCCTCACATTACCAAAGATACCCATAACCTTTGTCTTCCATCAATAGCAATAAATCCTCACATTACCAAAGATACCCATAACCTTTGTCTTCCTAATTAAAGGTTCTTTGTTTTATTTTAGCTTAAAAATACTAAACTTCAATTGTTCCTTTAATAAAGTCTGCATTGGGTTTACGTGTCAAGGTTTTGGTAGTGGAAGGGCTGCAGAGGTGGCTTCTGTGAGAAGACATCAGAAGCTGGTCCCGTGTCTGATAGAGCCAGTTTCAAGATGGACTTATTGCTGGCTAAAGCTGAGCCAATCAATCAGCAACAATTGCTAACACCTCTGTGATAATGTATTTAAGAAAGGGCTGCACAACAGCAGCTGGGAGAGAGGAGTGAGAAAATGTGAGACAAACAACTCTGCAGACACCAAGGTCAGTGAAGAAGGAGGGGGAGGAGGTGTTCCAGGCACCAGAGCAGATGTGCCCCTGCAGTCTGTAGTGTAGACCTTGGTGAGGCAGACCATCCCCCATGCAGCACATGGAAGTTCACAGTGAAGTAGATATCCAAACTGCATCCTGTGGAAGACCCCATGCTGCAGCAGGTGGACATGCCCTGAAGGAACTTGTAGCCTGTGGAGCCCACGCTGGAGCAGGCTCCCTCAAGTGACAGGACAAGAGGAAATGGCCTCAAGTTGCACCAGGGAAGGCTTAGATGAAATATTAGGAATAATTTCTTCACTGAAAGAGTTGTCAATTATTGGAACAGGCTGCTCAAGGAAGTGGTTGAGTCACTGTCCCTGGAGGTATTTAAAAGAGGTGTAGTTGTAGTGCTTAGGGACATAGTTTAGTGGTAGGATTCGCAGTGTTACGTTAATGGTTGGACTTGATGATTTTAAACTTCTTTCCCAAGCAAAATGTTTCTATGGTTCCTGGCAGGATCTGTGGCCCATGGAGATGAGTCCATGCAGGAGCAGGTTTTCTGGCAGGACTTCTGACTTTATGGGGGACCCACATTGGAGTAGTTAATGAAGAACTGCAGCCTGTGGGAAGGACTCATGTTGGAGCAGTTTGTGAAGGACAGCATTCGATGGGAAAGCCCCATGCTGGAGCAGGGCAAGAGTGTAAGGAAGGAGGAGAGGCAGAGACAAAGTGCTATGGACTGTATCTCCATTCCTAATCCTTTTGCATCACTCAGGTGGGAGATGTAGAAGAGTTGGAAGCAAAGTTGAGCCTGGGAAGAAGGGAGAGATAGAGGGAAGGTGTTATTAAATTTGTTCTTATTTCTCATTATTCTACACTGATTTTGATTAGCAATAAATTAAACTCATCTCCTCCAATCTGAGTCTATTTTGCTTATAATGGTAACTGCTCAATAATCTCCCTGTCTTTATCTTGATCCATGAAATTTTAATCAAATATTCTACCCCTGTCCGGTTGATGGAAGGGGAGTAATTGAGTGGGTTGGTAGCCAACCAAGGTTCACCCACCACAGAACCTAAGTGCAGATCACTATTCCAAGTGCTGTTCAGAAATAGCAGTAATCTGAACTCTTTAATATTTATTTTCATATTATATCCTTCTTTTTTACAAAAGACTAAATTCTTCAAAGGAAAACCTAAATGATTCCAATAATAGCTGTTAGAAAACAAACAAATCCAGCCCTAACGATACTAAGTCAATCTTTCCTATGCTGTGCATATTTGGCAGTGGGACTGGGCTAAATGGATCCTTCAGTTAAATGAACAAATACATGGTTTGCTGCGTCTGTGAATTAGCTGCATAAAGATAACTGAGGCAGGTAAATGCTGAATAAAACTGGATGATGTACATTAGAGAACAATTGCATCTGTTAGCAAATAGTTTTTATATTAGGGAGCCTACTAAGCATTGATGCCAAGCTAGCACTTGAAATGAATGACTGCAGATCCTAATTTTATAACTGGCATAGATATGCTGGAAGCAACGGAAATGTGTTGTTTTGGGCTACTTAGAAAAGAATAACCGATGCTTTAAAACAGAATATTATTCTGTAAATTATGAACATGTGTGATCTCCCTGTGACTGTCACAAATGAGGTAAGATTTGCTTAATCTAATTCACAGGTTGTATTTAAAATGGGAAATTAGACTTTCCATCCAAGCCATATGTACATAATCTCAAACTTTGAAATCCATAGCTTTTTAGATAGCTAAGGCCAGGACACACTCTGGGTCAGGGTCTCAGCCAGGATCTCAGCACAATGTTTTGTCCAAATTAAAGGAGGTTTGGGGGAATGTCTTTGCCATTTTAACTCAGATATCCTAGGTCAAACTCATCTTAGGTGACATCATTGCCCTACACACTCCTATTAATAACATTTTTTCATTCATAGTTTCACTCAGTCACAATGTGGCCATTCCTGTCACAACCTTGCTGTCACAGATACCATCATTACTTTTTTTATAAAGTACCAGTTTCCTACTGCAATTTTTGTGCCTAAATACATCTTGACTTGAGTTGCTAAGGTAGAGCAGAAAACCCCAGAGCTGGAAATTACTAAATGAAAAACAGCTGGAAATTACTAAATGTTGCTTTAAATTAAAAGATGAACAAACTCATTTTGTGGTCACAGGAGAGAGGCTCTGATACAAGCATATACATATGCTTACCTTTAGATTAGATCTACAGCAAGGCTGTGAGAAGCCTGGCCCCATTTTCTTGATTACCTCCTCATACATAGTTTCCTGGGAGGCTGCTGTTAGGTCCTCTGAATCTGTCCTTTCTTCAAGCTGAAAAAGCTCCAGTCTCTCAGCCTTTCCTTGCTGGGCAAGTGCTCTAAACCCTGGCCATCTTAGCGTTCCACACTAAATCTCTTCCAGTTTGTGCCAAAACTGGACACAGTATTCTAGATGCAGTCTAAAATATGGACTGATTCCATGCATTTTATCTATCAAAAACAAGATCTCAGCCTAAAACTCATCAATAGAAGATAAGTTTGGGCTACCTCTCTAGCTCCGTGACTGTAAAGAGTAGCAGAGACTAAATACTGGTGGTTTAGTTTAGTATGGATTGTAAAATATTCAATGGTTAAAGACAAGGAAGACGAGTATCATTTAATAATAGAATGGTTTGGGATGGAAAAGACCTGAAAGATCATCCAGTTCCAACCACCCTGCCATGGGCAGGGACACCTTCCACTAGACCACATTGCTCAAAGCCCCATCTAACCTGGACTTGGACGCTTCCAGGTAGGGGGCATTCACAACCTCTCTGGGCAACTCTGTCCAGTGTCTCACCACCCTCATCATAAAGAATTCCCTCCTAATATCTATCATCTTTCAGTTTTAAATCATAACCTCCCATCCTATCACTACATGCCCTTGTAAAAAGTTCCTTTCCTGCTCTCTTGTAGGCCCCTTCAGTTCTGGAAGGCTGCTATAAGGTCTGCCTGGAGCCTTCACTTCTCCAGGCTCTCTCAGTCTGCCTTCATAGGAGAGATGCTCTACACACCTGGTCATCTTTGAGACCCTCCTGTGGACTTTCTCCAATAGGTCCACGTCCTTCTGATGTTGGGGGCCCCAGAGCTGAACACAGTACTCTAGGCAGGGTCTCACAAGCGGAGAGTAGAGGGAGGGTCTGCTGGCCACAGTTCTTTTGATGCAGCCCAGGATACGGTTGTCCTTCTGGGCTGCGAGTGCTTGTTGCCAGCTCATGTTGAGCTTCTCATAACCAACACCCCCAAGTCCTTCTCCTGAGGGCTGCTTTCAATCCATTCTCCACCCAGCCTGTATCTGTGCCTGAGACTGCCCCAACCCATGTGCAGGACCTTGCACTTGGCTTTGTTGAACATCATGTGGTCTGCGTGGGCCCACCTCTCAAGCCTGTCAAAGTCTCTCCCTTCCCTCCAGCATGTCAATTGCACCACACAGCTCCGTGTCATCGGCAAACTTGCTGAGGGTGCATTGAATCCCACTGTCCATGTTGCTGACAAAGATGCATCTCATCGGGTCGCATGGACTTGTGCACTTTCAAGTTCTTTAAAGGGTCTCAAACCTGATCTTCTCCTACAGTGAGTGGTTCTTTCTTCCATTCCGTGTTTTTTTCACTTTCCTGCTCCTGTCCAAGAATGCATATTCATCCATCTCCTGAATATGCTTATCATCAGGTCATAAGGCTCTGAGTACACTGTCAGCCTTCAAAACACCATATATTTTTCTGTAATTACAAGGTTCTATCAACTGCCTGGGGACCACTTACCATGGTTCCATGAACCTCTAACACCACTTGGATTACAGTTAAGGAATCAGTAGTCTTTTCTGTTCCTCTATTCTTCCTTATTTATTACCCAAGAGATGCTTTCTGAAAGCAGGACTTATGCCCAGGAACAGTAATGGCACAATATTTAGAACTCTGCTAAGCACTTTGCCTATAGAAATGTTATATCTATTTGACACATTGTAGTGAGAGACTTGGGGAACACAGGTTAATCATGTTTCTTTCTGAAGAAGAGTTTGCGGGTTGGTGTAAGATATTCTGCCTAGCGACAGAGGAGCCAAATAATTTTGGATTAGTCAGATCTGCACTTACACAAACTACCTTCACTGGAACTGCACTGCACTTCAGCATCTAACCATATTTTGTCTGAAGTTCAGCCAAGGAATAACCAGCACATTTATCTCAGAAAGAGGACCCTGTTCCCACAAAGGCTTGATATTAACAATTAGGAATTCTAATTCCTCTTTGAAATAAACAAGAAATTTGGAATTTATCTAACTCTGATTTAGTCTTTGGAAAGATTTGCTTCCAGCAATGAAGTAATGGCTTGGTTTCCAGTCTTGTCACATTCTTATTCAACTTGTCAGAAAAAAGCAGCATCAGAATACTTAATGGACATCTTTTCTACCAGCTAATAGTAGCCTGGTTATGGAGTAGTGATTCACACTGATATATTGAGAGGTCTTAGATCCTCTGTCAAGCTTCATTTACAGTGAAAATGAGCCAATGACTCTTGTCTATTTTCCTTCCCAGGCTATCAGAACAGTCATCTCCTGACCATGTTTCCTATCCCTAGGGAAGGGCACAATTATGCTGATAATCACTTTCGTGATTTAGTCTGACATGCAATTTCTCTTCTCCTCCAAATTCAACAAGTCCTTTTCTAAACATACTTCTTCCAAAACATGCTTAAACATAAGATCTCCTGCACAGAGACAGATATTACCTAACTGATCCTGGAGTTCCTGAATACTCCATTGAACTAATTAAAAAAAAAAAAAAAAGGAAAAGGATCCTCTGTAAGATAGAAGCATAACTTTGTAATTTCATTGTGCTATCGCCTCTTATTTATATCTCCTTGCCTTTGTTTGGAAATTGCTTGTTTGAAATAGAAGCTACTCATGGCAAGGGTGACACGCTTCCCACAAGTCTGTAAAGCACCTAGACAGCTGGAGTGATAAAAATAATAGCTAAGTAATAACAACTAATGAGCTCTGCTGGCGTGGGAGTTTTATTATTGTGCTAGCTTTAATAAATAGAAACAGTTGAAAATTGTTCCACAGAAATGATTTTTGATAGAAAACTGTTTCTTTGACAGAAGCGACACTTTCACAGAAAGGGACTGCTTTCTTTGGGGGAGAAAAGAAGCCACATGCAGAAACTGTTTAGTTCCTGAAGAACTGAAGCCCAAAAAGCTCTCTCTGAAATCATTACAGTTTCAATCAAAAGAAAATCATACATGTGCAGAGATACGTATTTACGTGTACATGTACACACACACTTTGTCTCTTTGCTTTATTATTTATTTATTTATTCATTCTGTCTTTTTTTCGGAGGTGGAAGGGAGAATGAATAAAGTTTGGGAGGCTGAGTTCTCTTTGATTTTTAACTGAACAGTTCACTACAGAAATTTTTAATGCTCTATTCAGCTGAGATACTAAATGCTGTTGCATCACTTAGTTTACTACCATCAATAATATATACATATATCTATTTTTATATACATATTTGTACATGTCTAAGACATAGTGGAGTTAAATTTAGTTGTTTTTCTCTAATATAGTTTTTAAGTCATACATGCACAGATAAGCTACCAACTCTTATGTCCCATGTCCATTTTGCCATAGCAATTTGAGATCTTATCTGTACTGGACTGGGAAGGAGAGAGTTTTTGCAGTTGTAACAGTTGGATATTGCCCCATAGCTTGTTCAAAAGTGACGACGCTAACCTATACAGTCAGTTCTGAACTGTACAAACCCGCACACTCCAAGCATAACTGAATTTAATTCTAAAGCCTCAAAGGAAGACTTGATTGACGTCACAGAGATTTTGCTTATTGTTTGAGTTGAAACCATCCAAAACCACCCATGAGTATACATTCACCTTTTCATTCATTTAAACCTTGCACCATGCTCCATTATGACTCCGTAAAGATTCTTTCATATTGAAGGTGAGCTTGCTTTTAATTTGGGTTTTTTCAATTGAAATAGAAAACCTGGACAAATTTTGCCGATGATAGATGGTTGGCTTAACTGCAAGAAGATGCACATGGTCCCAAACCTATCCATTCCATTCTTTCTTTTATTTGCAATTACTGGAGCACATACACATGAACAATTTCTAAATTTTCCTCTTCCTGCTTTTCTGCACTGAAAGCAGCTGTGTCGAGGGAGATTTCTGTCTGTCTAATCCAAGTTGTTTATGAAGCACATATCAAAATTTAATTTCTACCTCTGAACTTTGTAGAAAACCTGTTTTATGGAGATGACAGTTTATTTCAAGACTTAAAGGTAATACAGGGGATACACAGAGCTTTGAAGTCCAGACCTTGAATAAAAGACTTACAAATTGGGGGGTTGGACTAGATGATCTCTAGAGGTCCCTTCCAACCCCTACCATTCTATGATTCTATGATTCTATGAAATGGTTTGTAACCAACAGTTTTGCTCAAAGTTTAGACCATTTAACAGCTCAGGATGAGAAGGACCATGTAGTAAGGCCAGGGATAATTTGTTGCAGAGGGTCAAGATTAAAATTTTGATTTATGAAATACGCCTTCTCTTCAGTTGCTCCTACAGGACTGCTAGCTATTGTAAATGTGCCTTTCTGGATTAGGTTGTAATGATTAAAATGATGTCTCCCACTGAAAGTAAGTGTTTAAAACTGAACATGAAACGATGTACTTAAAATTTTCTGTATGAAAATTCAATGATAATCACACTTAACAGCATAAAACTACAGGGCCCGATTAAGTTTGATGCTAGCGAGAACTCTAATGAGATATTACCAAGAAAAATAACACACTCAAATCAGACAATTCAGCTCTTACCACATTAAGGAAGTAATAAGCTTCTAATATCTCTTCTGCAAGACAAAGTCAAAATAGAAAAGCATCCTTCCTGTCAGATATTTTAACAGAAAAGCTAAACAGAGAAAAAAGAGAGGAAATGTAACTTAAACAGAAGCAAAGCAAGAGTAGCCAGAGGCTGACCTACATTTGAAAAATAAAAGAACCCAACTGCAGCGCTTGCTGCAGCTCTAAGAATGAAATTTCAAGTATTTTCTGTGGCTTCCTATGAAATGGTGATGATCCAGTCTGAATCACTGCAGCAGCTGTTGCAATGATCTGTAGGAATTTTCAGCAATAAGTCTCTGAGGAGGTTGAAAATATTCACTGTGAGCAGCTGAATCCTCCTCACCTCCTGCTGGACAGCAGTTCCTTCTTACTCTGATCCACATGCGAGGAGTACCAGAGGGCAATGGAGTTGCCTTGTTATTTTCCTACTCTGTGAGCAGCATTATTTTATAATGAACCTCAATCAGACTTCATGATTTTTGCAAGTCTATTAGTCAGAGAACCTGCTTCATCTTGCCCCCTTGTAATGGGATTTGCAAAGCAATTATACATCCCCGTCTCAGCTGACGTGCCTCGGACTAAAACCTTACACATGACTGCATTAGTTTATCACAGTAACACATATACTCTATAACACACCTCTGCTACCTGTCAGAAAAGTCAAAGAAATTAAAGAAAAAAGAAAAATGGGAAGTTTCTAACTGTCGTTGCTGTGCCATTTCCCCAGTCAATCTCAAATAATTTCCTTTAAGGCTGGCAACAGCCTGTTTTCATCCACAGATCTCTAAGTGCATTTGAAAGTTTGGAAAGGTGTTGATTCCTCTTCTTCACAGAATAACTGAGGAGAAATAAATAATTTTCTTTATAAACAAAGGAATTCTGCATTCTTCTGGACAAGGATCTGGGACAACTCAGTGCACAGTAATGGACCACACCTGCAGTACAGTGGAGATATGGGGCAAAGACCATCTGTAGGGTCAGGATTTCAGCCAGAGTATCTTTACACACTAAAAAAGTCAAGAAAGACAGCTTTGTTGAGTAGTTGAGACTAAAGTTAAGACTCTTGGCAGTTTAAAATGGAAGTGGAAGGGGTGTTGACTGAATTGATGATCGGTTATATCAGTGTACATGAAAATAGACACATGGGATGACAGAGTAAAGATTTCTGACTAATTAATTTTCCTTTCAGTCACAAAAAAAAGGTGATTTGTCAAAAAATTATATCCATCTTATGCTTTTATCAAGTTCGGTGGAATGTCTACAGAGCAGGTTACTGAGGTCCAGAGTGATCAGACGAGAAGAATAGAGAAGGCATATATCCATCAAGGATCAACAGAGCGGGGATACTGCGTATCAGCTAGTAGCATCTGAAGCAGTGAAGAGCCAAACCAGAATGGACCTTAATACTGAGTTTATTATACTCAGAGACTCTAAATATCTAACCCAGAGTATGATGCTTTTTAAAATTACGTTTCTTTTTATCTTTTTTCTTATTTTTTCCTTTTTTTTTTTTTTCCTATTTGAGGAGGGCGGGGAGGATGGAAAAAGCTGCGATTTTAAAATGTTTAAAGATCCACATGTGGCAACTTCCCAGACATTATATTTTTCCCAGTATTTTGCCCTGATCTCTCTCTCTGTTGCTCTCTTCTATATGCTATGGTACATCTGTTCTGCTTGGTTATTCTCACTGCAAGCTGGCAGAATTTGTTTCTCTTCCAAAATGCCAAGTTAAAAAATAAATAATCCTGCATTATGTATTAAATGTATTCCCATGAGATCAACCCTCTCCTAATGAAGTCAGTTGTTTTATTTTTTCATAGACCAGATCATTTACTCTGAGATGATATTAATTTACAACTGGAATCACAATTGACACCTGGCAGTGCACTAAACAATATGGGGCTTCCAATCCACATCATTAGTTGCTCATGCTTTGCTGAATCTCTGCTCATTAAGCTCCAAATCCTGTCTCCAGTGAAGTCTCAGCATCTTGTTGGTCACTGGGGAGTTTTGTCTGAAATAAAGAGGTAGGGACATTCCACAAATGCCACAAAAATTGAGGGCTGGAGCAGCTGTCCAGCTGTCTGTGCCTCTAGCTTCATCTATTCTGGCAGAAAAAGTTGGATGATATGTATGATGGTGGATCCATCATGTATACTTTCCCGTTCCCTTATTTGCACCAAATCCCTGATGCACGTTGGCAGACTCTAGCTTTAAAGATGAGCTGCAGATACCCATTACAAACATAGCCTCCTCCAATCAATAGAGATATGTTAGCTATGGTGCAGGAACAGCTATCACTTCCCACAGAGATAAAGACCAAAGGGAGATACTTCTAAAGCTATAAAACCTGAGTAATTTGACAGTGAGCCATAGAAATATAGTTCTGGAGTCAAGCAGCTGCAGAAATCTGCTTTCCTGCCTTACTGCTTTACAAATTAGCTGTGGACATAATATGTCAACAATTCACATCTCAAACATGGGACAAATCTGGGGGATATTCAGAGAGGCTAGTACTGCTGTGGAAAGAGATAGATGCTATTTGATTCGAAAGTAACCCCCCTGCTAGATAGGCCTATTTAGCTTTGTGTTCTAGTATTTGTCACCAGCGATTGTTTCTAGGAGCAGACCTTGCAGGAACATTGAATCATTTCTTCCAGCTGAGACAAGCTATTGGCTTAGTCAAGAGGTAATGTTGCCTTGACTCATCCAACAGAGTTTTTGACTGTGCACACAGTGTTGCTAGATTAGGTCTTACATGAGGCAATCTGAAAGAACTACTTGTATCAGGATAAACTATAAGTACAAAGCTCCTTTCCAGCTCAAGCTCTCTGGTGTTTTGTATCAGTGGGCAGATACAACTTGATAGCAAAAGTAAAATGGGAAGTGATTCATTTAATGTGCTGAAGTAATTCATGTTCATAGCTGTTGTGAAAAAAAAATAGAAAACCCACAAAAATTATTAAATATTGATATGCAGAGAGGGGAAGTTTTGAAACTGCTTTCAGAAGCAATGGAGTTACTTGAGCAATAAAGAACGGCTACAGGTATTACACTGGTGACCTTCAGCCTTGTAAAACTGACCTTTGCAGCAGGGAAGAAACTGGTGATGTTAACTGGAGACATTTCTTGGGAGTAGGGAGAATGCTACTTTGACTGGATTTAGCAAAGAACCCATGAAATGTAGGAAGTGAGCTATTTTGTGTATGTGTGCGCTTGTGTATGTAAGCAGTAACTATTACAGATTGTGAGGAATTTCCTTACTCCTATGACATTCAACAATGACATTCAACATGAAAAAAATCAACAGTGTCTTTTCTTATGTAGACTGGATGAAGTCTCATCAGACTTGTTTTCACTGCTAGAAGAGTAGAGAAAGTACTAAATTAGTTTGTAGTGAACAGAAAAAGCCACAAATAAGGACAAAAGAGTATCTGTAAATCCAGTCATCCTTGAGATACTGAGTGGAGCTGAGTGATTTTCGATCAGTGCTCTACAAGTTCCTTGGGAATATATGAAATACTTCTATCGGACCCATGAATGGTAAGAAAATCAAGATCTGCACTTTTCATGGAAATTTTTTAGGAAACTGTGTACTGGGAAAGTGTGGAAGAAATTGGTAGGTTAGCGTAGACATCTTAGTTGCAGAAAAAAAAAAATCTCACACCTTATGTTTATTGGTTTTAGATTCACCAGAATAGTTGGAAGGATTAAGAAAGCAAGACTCTTCTCTGATTCTCAACTAAATAATATAAGTTTTGCTTTGTTTTATCTTCAGAACTCCAGAAGTTCTTGCTTAAAATTAATTTCATTCTTTGTCTGAGATACCTGTATTATCACTCCTGACAGAAAAATACTGATTTTCTTTACTGTGAATGAAAATGGAGTCTTGGATGAGAGATGTCAGAGGGATGTCCATGGACATGTCGTAGCCTTATGTTTGTTCACACATGTTCAAGCTCTCCCATTTTATCCTTGCTATAAAAACAACTGAAAGGCTAAGATCTTTGTTTAATGAACTTTACATATAGTAAGTTGAATGGGACTTTTTTACTTTGGGAGACAATGAGAACAGCATAGAGTAAAAACTAATTGAGAAAATCTAACCGACAAGTTTTTATTGGTGAAGAGCTGTGAGTTGCTGATAAACGGACATTAAATAAGGCAGCCAATGTAAGTAATTGTACTGGTTTTGGCTGGCATAGTGCTAATTTTCTTCACAGTAGCTCATATGGTGCTGTGTTTTGGATTTGTGACCAAACCAGTGGGGCTGAGCTGCCTACCTGTGTTAAAAGACAACAGTAATCAAGTAAGATACTAAAAAAATCAGTGGAGTAGAACTGCTGCTGAGATGGAGCAGAGATGCTTTACTTGTATGGTCTCCCTTTGATCATCTTTTGTTCCCATCAGTTTTCAATTCAGCATTTTCCATTCAACTTTCTGGAGTACTCAGAGCTGTGGCTGGCAATTGGTTCCAGCTCAGCTCTTGATAAGTAGTACAGCCATTTGAAACACTTGTTACACACAAACTAATAAAGAATACAGTTTTGAAAATCCATGGTGGGAATTGATGCATTTTCTTTCAGCCATTTCTCTTGTTGCTGTTGCTGTCATTAAAATGGGCTCCTATTGTGACATTTCTTTCCTTTTTACTTCAATCTTTGTCTTAAAAATGGGAGTTAGAGTGGTTACACATCACAGTTTCTACTGTGCAGTTAAAATAACCTTGCATGGATTCTGAGATCTAGCTGCCTGCTGGGACTGTGTCATGCTTTATAAGGCCTCTGAAAAGAACACAAGACAGCAACACTGGTTTCTGGAGAGAGGCTTTGTTCAAACTCCAGTAAAGTTATGAGAGAGTCCTGTTTTATATTTTGGATCTGATTTGAAAACAAATGTTAGCAAGGAAATTGAAGATAGCTAGCTATCGTGAGGTCTTTACAATCACAAACAAAGTAGTACACTACAGGTGTTCTTGGCTCTTGATTTCTGTAGAAAATGTCGGGTTTGAAATCTATACCTTGAGAAAGACTTTTTCATAGAATTGAAGAGCTACCTGATAGGCAGAGAACTGGCACAAATTTTCAATAGACCTTCGTTTTGTACTCTTGTGATATGCAAATACAAGTAATCCAGTATGAATAGCAAACCCATACTCACCAAGCTAGCCATGTCTGAAATAACGGAGAAAATAAAAAACCCAGACAGAACTCTGTTTGCTGAGTTCTGCCTGAGTATCATAGCCTGAATGATGGTTTGAATTGCTATTTTGACTTTTTATAAGCTTTCCAGGACAGAGAAGAACCTTTTGGTTCCATAAAGTAGCATGTGTGGTGGGATCTTAACTTGTGAATAATAGATCTATTTACTATTTCAATGTGAATAAATAAAGCTTATCATGTTTAAGTAAGAAATCTTGGCTTCTTAGTAGAGTCTTCCTCCCATATGATTAATTTCTTTCTGGGTGTACTGGCATTTGATGTGTGATTCACCCTTTTTTGATCATCCATTCATTGTTTTATGTTAATGCTCTGGTCATTAGCTGTTAGTGCCCATTTGCTGTTGTAAGATTAGACTTGAATAGTATCCACACACATACTAAATAGTTATAACTATACTTATGTGAGGTACCCAGACCCTGTATCCAGGAACCGGTACAATTGAACCCAGGAGGTAGCAATTAGCAAGAAATAGCTTTCCCTTGTACAAAAGGGAAATGGCAAAGGACTAATGCTTCAGCTGTCTCTAACCCTTACATCTCTTCCAGCTTCTAGAGAAGTCAATGGACTTTTGCTTTTGCTTACCTCTTAGTCTTCCCTTTCCCGTGTTAATAATTGGAAACTTTAGGACCTATTTTGGAACTTCATATTCCTGCCAATGATGATAGCATCTGAGGTAACCATTTAAAATTTGTATTAATAACAAAGTCTCTGGTGACTATATAGTCAGTATGAAACTACTTTAGTAAAAGGAGTTGCGCTGTGTGTTCTTGTCTCCTAGAGAATGAAGTTTTTACTTTGTGCACATAAATTGTGTATCAGAAACATAGAGAAACAGCCAGTCCAAGTCAGTTAATGCAGACTATATTGCAGTGGAACTGGGTTCAGAGATGTGTTTATGTGAATGAGAATGTCAGGACATAGTCACAGGTTTTGCATGAAAGCAGAACACGCACAATTTAAAAATAAGGTACTGTGACTTTAGCAAAGACAAGACATTGTAAGAACCAATGGGAATGAGAATGACTAGGTGTTACTGTAAAAGTACTGATAACAGTTACTTGGGATGCATAAAACTTCTACCGTGTGCTAGCTGAAGTGTGCTAGCTTTCTGGAATTACCACCTAGCGCCCATCTCTGCGCAGACATGAAATAAATCAAATAACTCGACCCTGTGTGTTGATCAGCTCCTTGCACACTGGGTTGAGAACCTCGATTTGGGAGAACACAATTAGAATTTTTACTGCTATGTCCGAGAAAGACTCTTCATTTCTAATAACTTGTT
Source organism: Steatornis caripensis (assembly GCA_013398225.1). Lineage (NCBI taxonomy): Eukaryota > Metazoa > Chordata > Aves > Caprimulgiformes > Steatornithidae > Steatornis > Steatornis caripensis. The sequence continues at coordinate 43,017 of VZSC01002804.1, read as the reverse complement.
TGAATCATAGAAAGGAAAAAAGAAGTCACACCAGGTATGTGAAAATCATGAAAGAAACATTCATGAGGAATGTAGTTCGCTAAAGCATTTGGCTATTTCCTTTCTTTATCCAACTTTAAATCCTGTTGCACATAACAGTTTTGCATTCAAAAAGGTGCAGCTTGTAAGTGTCAACTCCACACAGATAATCAGCTTAAGCAAACTTTGTAAACAAAACGAAACAGCCAAAACCAATGACACAAGGGAGGTAACTAAAACAGCACTCCACGACATTTAACAAATTATAGGTTCAATGTACCAGTTGGGGATGTTATTACTACATAACAACACATAAGAATGATGACTCCAAAGTGTGCTCACACCCACTCGCAAAGGAAACCTCTCACTCAAGGGTACCTAGAAGACAGAGTTATTCACCCAAAGGGGGCAAAGGCTCACTCAAGATTATATCCAGAAGAAACAATCACTCGTTGAAAGAAGGGTGAAGGCACTCAATCACATGATGTTTCCTTGAGTGGCATCCCAATCCCAAGGGCAGGGCTTTCAGTCACAGACCCACGGCTCTGAGGAGAACCACGCAAATGAGGTCCTAAACCCAGGCTCCATTTTATAGCCTGGTTGGATCTGAACTGTTGTCAGATCTGAGCTGTTGGTGCAGCATGTTGTGGCGACAGCGGTAAGTTCAGCACTAGATTGAGGAGGGCAGGTGGGTTCCCAGAGCCAGAGAAACCCAAGGAAGAGTGGAGAGACCTGCCAGGAGTTGGCAGGTCTCATAAGTGAGACATATGCGAGGTTGATGCGAGGTCAATGAGGCGCTGACATGGCTTGGGCATTGCCAGGAGCAACCGCAGGAGAGCTAGGGAGCAACTAGGGAGGACTAGTGACCAGGAGCACTGCAAACAGGGTAGGCAAACAGGGTGTGGTGCATCAGCCAGGGCATTGTGCGGCAATTTGTGAGGCAGTTTGAGCAGGAAGGGCCCTGCAAACTGCTTGCAAGTCCACAGCCCAGGGAAGTTCTTCTAGTCCCTGACAAAATGGTGGGCACTCACATCAAAGGCAAAACCAGAAAGCCCCTGAGATGGCTGATGCATCCACCCAGACTGAACTGGAAATGAAGGAGATTTCAGTACAGGTGGTATGTTGCAGGGAGTGCCCAGACCCTTCTCCTAGTGAAAAGGTAAGTACCTGCACAAGATGTGCACATGTTGATGATCTGTTACGCCAGGTGGTCAAGTTGCAGGAAACAATTAAAAGGCTGCATAGTATTAGTGGATGGAGATAGATAGGTGGTTTCAGAACCATGTTGCTGTAGAGGACACCTCTGAGAATGAGGCACCTTGGACCCTGGTAACCCACAAAAGCAGGACTCCGCTTCAGTCTCCACCCTCCAGCATCACAACCAAAACCAGAAATGAAGCCTTAACACCTATAGACACCCATGAACAAGGGCTTCAATGAGTGTCTGTACCATTACACAGTGGACACCCTAAAATGAAATGACGAGTGCTCATAGTGGGGCACTCTTTGTTAAAAGGCACTGAGGCACCCATCTGCCAACCCGATAGGGAGTCAAGACAGGTATGCTCCCTTCTGGGAGCTAAGATCAGAGATATTGGCGAGAAGATGCCACAACTTGTCTGGAGCGTGGACTATTATCCAATGCTACTCTTTCACGTGGGCATGAATGACACTGCATACTAGAACCTGGACAAGATCAAGGAAGACTAGAAATCACTGGGGGTGCAAGCGAGAAACATCAGTGCCCAAGTAATATTTTCCTCCATTTTACCAGTTAGGGGTAAGGGCAAAGCCAGGGATAAATGCATAATGATCATTAACTTCTGACTATGTCAAAATCTTTTACCAATGTTTACATAAGGTCATGCATCTGGAAGAAATACTTGGCTATCTGGCAAAATATGTCCCCTTCTTTAAAATTTTACTTAATTGGCCCACTCTAACCCTAATCACAGTATTCTTATAGGTCAAGAATCAACAAATTACCTTAATCGTGGAATTAAATTATCGGTATTTGACTCAGTGCCTACATAGTCAATGGGACATATGCACACACTTGAAGTTAAGGACATACTTAAGAGCTTTGCTAAATCTGGGACACAATAAGTTATGTTATTTGACTCTTGCCATTTAAAAACAACCTTTTTTCATAAACTGTGTGATTACACAGTACCAATATTCCTTTTTTAATGACTGGAAAACCAAGGGCAATTTATTTTTTTCCCCCCCTGTACATTTCTTTTACATGTAGAACATTCTCTTTGTAACTGGAGAGGTGAGTGACTATAGAGGCATTGATCCTGCTTAATTTCCCTTCAGGCTTAACACACCACTTTGTTCTTTAAACAAATATCTCCTTAGAGCTGAGAAATGACACATTCATTGATATTGTGCTGTCATTACTCTTGCAGTCACTGCAGTGTTTTTCAGGTCCTTGGCCTTGAGACATCTCTATGGATAATACTTTGGGTAATCCATGTAATTTTAACATTTGAGCTACTTACCCCATAAAAGGCTGTCTGCTGTGGCATCATGATCTAGGAACAGCAAATATTCTCACAGTTCATAAACAATTATATGTGTCTTATGCTAAAAGTGTGCCCAATCTTTATCACCTTAGGGTATTTGGATACCTACTTCTTATTGTTGTTGTTGTTTTCTTTTCAGAAAGGCAATCACCATACTTAAAATGCATAATTAAAAATAATAATAATGCAAGTCTTCTGCCAGAATTTGACTGGCAACAAAAACTGAGTTCTAATATGAAGAAATCATTATTAATACACTCATTAGAGCCTCCACACAGAAACATGAGAAAACTAAAATAAGATATCTGATGCTCAGTGACCTAGTTTTCCCCAGTCTCAAAGATTAATTAGTTTAAGAAACAATATTTGTATTAAATGGAGAAAACAAACCACCAAGACAGATAGGCAAGGCACCATGCAATACCTAATTCATAAAATCTAACTGCAATATTTTTCAGTCTTTCTCTCTGGGGAAGCCACTACTAGGCCATTCTGTAGCCTTCTGTTTTTCCACTGTGCAGGAAGTCTATAGAGATCTTCTTCGAATAATCCTGCGAGAGACAGTCATGAATGAAAGAAGGGTCCAGGAGAGTTGATTGATTTTTAAGGATCACTTCCTCCAAGCTCAAGAATAATACATTGTGATTTACAGGAAGGCAAGCAAAAGCAGCAGGAGTCCTGTGCGGGCGAAGGAGTTGACAAATGTATAACATAAAAAAGAACCATACAAGAGGTGGAAGGAGAGACAGGTCATGCAGGAGGAATGTAAGAGGCATTGGCCAATCATGAGGGAGTGGGTTAAAAAAGCCAAAGCCCAGGTGGAGTTGAATCTGGTGAGAGATGTGGAGGGTGACAAGAAAGATTTCTACAGATGTATCAGTAGCAAAGAGAAGACTAGGGAAAATGTGGACCTGCTGCTAATGGGGCAGGATACTTGATGACACAGGACATGAAAAAGGCCAAGGAACTCAGGGATTTCTCTGCCCCATCCTTTACTGGTAAGACAGATGTTCAGAAATCACAGGTCACTGAGAGCAAAAAGCAAGTCTGGACTAAGGAAAACCCACCTTTGATGGAGGATCAGTTCTGGGAACATTTAAATAAACTAGATATAAAATAGTCCATGGTTTGTAACAGGACACATCCACAGATGCTGGAGCAGCTCATTGATATTATTGAGATGCCACTGTTGACCATATTTGAAAGGCTGTGTTAGGTGGGAGAGATTTATGGAAGAAAACAAATACCAATCTATCTTCAAAAAGAAGGATCAAAGGAATTGTAGGCTGGTCAGCCTTACTTCATTCCCTGGGAAGGTAATAGAGTGATTGATCCTGGAAACCATTTCCAAACATATGTAGTCACCAAGGACATATTTATCCTGGTTTGTGCTAGGACAGGTGATCCAAAACTGACCAATCGCAGTATTCCATCCCAGACACATCATACTCAGTACAAAGCTGAGGGATCACAAGGGTCACTCTCTCTCCTTGTACAGCCAGGGGCCTGAAGGTACTGATGGGCTTTAATGACCCTAAGCAGCCTCACCTGGTGCTTCCACCCACACCTGTGGCCCAGGAGCCTATTTAAGCCCAGGATGGGGCTGTCAGTAGGGGTTCTAGTGGTGTTGTAGAATACTGCTCTCAAGCTCTGCCTAGCTCCTTGCTCAGGTGTCAGAGGAGGACTCTGTCCAAAAATTCTGCCTTCAATCCTGATCTGTGCATTCCTGAATCCAGTTCCTGCTTGCTGCTGAGTACAGTCATGGACTTTCCTGGGCTGTGCCCTGCAGTGTCCAGGTGAAGTATTTATCATTGGGGAGGGGGCAGCTCAATATTGGTTTTGTACATATTTGTACATATATTTCACTATTGTTCTTCCTATTATTATAATAATTATTGTAGTTAGATTAAAGCTGTTTTAACTTTTCCAACCCATATGTCTCTTTCCCTTTTCTCTTTCCCTGCTTTTGAGGAGGGAGGGGTTTAACAAAGAGTATCTGTTTTCTGTTTAATAGCCAGCCCAGCTTTAAACCATGAAATATGATAAGTAAATCATCTGCTACTGGGGACAATACTATTTAAACTCATCGTTAATGACTTAGATGATGGGATAGAATGCACCTGCAGTGGATTTGCAGACTAGGAGGAGTAGATGATGCACTAGGCAGTTGTGCCAACATTCAGAGGGTCCTTGACAGGCTAGAGAAATGGGCTGATGGAAGCCTTGTGATGTTCAACAAGAGGAAATGCAATATCCTGGGAATGCCTATGCAGGTTTCTTTATGCCACTGGTAGAATTGCAAGTTGTATGGAGAGCTTCCTGAGGGGCATGCTGTTTTGTAAGGGACTTGGACTTCTTTGGTATTAGGAGGGAAATTGAGACTTCAGTTGCTAGCGCTGGTTTCCTCAAACACCTGTGTCCTATTTGTGAAATGAGCAGCTTTTGGATAGTGTTACAAATGAAGTAAAGAGAGAAAGGTTCACTGCTTCAGGGCTTCATGTAACAGAATTCTCCACGCTAGTTGATTCGTACTAAATTTTGTAGCTTTATCACTGACTTTAAATTAGCCAGCTGTTGTTTCCTTTGAATGCTACCAGAAAGTGGCTGATTGCTTAGTAAATCCAGATTTTTCTCTGCATAGGTTTGAAGAGATGGAGACATTCACTTGCAAAGTTGGCTGTATATCTGACAAGTAAATGGTAGAACTTATTAATTGACCAATGTTATTTTTCCTATCACAGGCAGAAACAATCTCTTCCTCTGTGTCTGGTTGTGCTGCAACTTTCTTGCACCATTTCTTTGTTATCTTTAACAGGGAAAGAATCAAGGAGGCACAGATTTCTATTTGCTCTGTCCAAAACCAGGAAGACAAAACACTGAAGCACCTGATAGATACAGGGAGACGCTGTTTCAAGGACTAACTTTCTGATATCTATATGTGTGTATCTATAAATTATATAGCAGAAAACTTTGTGAGTCTAGAAACATTATAGCTTTCAGTGAGACTTTAATGCCATTGAAACTGGTGGCATAATTTGTATTGTTTTCTGTGTTGCCATAATGTCATTCATAGACAGAAAAAAGAAAAAGTACAAATTTTCTTACTTGTTTATAAAAATCAATATGCAAATGGACATGTAAAGGCACGAAAGATTAATTGGCATTTTCTTTCAGCCTGGAATTTCATGCACCAAGATGGGTCCCTTCCCTATTGTATTGACTTGTCTTAGTCTTAGTAAATCTAAAACTGGTACAGATTAGTGTACGAGAGTGCAATAAACTTTGGGCCACATACAGTAAAAGATGTAAGTATGATAAAAAGGTCTTAGAATTTAGACACCTACTTCCAAAGATGTGAACCAAAGAGCCATATGCACAGTTGGTCTCTTCTCCTCAGCATCCACACTTCTCTTGTTCAGATCTTATTTTTGTTTTTCAGTATTCTAAACTATAAATTCCCAAGATGGTTTTCCCAACTACAGTTTGGAGGTGACATGTGAAATTAGTTGTTCAGCTAGCTGTCTAAGCTTCCTCCTGAAGGCACTTTTTCCCAAATTAAGACAGTTATAGAATTAATTATTTTCTGGACTGTTGTTTTTGGTGGTGCTGGTTTGGTTTTTGTTGCCTTTTGAGGCAGTCTTGACCAGCTGAGTAGCTCAGACTTAAATAGAGGTGATGAAAGGCAATCTGGATGTTCAAGTCTGTTTCTAAATCTAGTCCCTGCCAGCAGTGCTCAGAGTGAATTTCTACTGATGGTCTGAAAAATTAAAAAATACTAAAAAATAACCAAAAATGCAAATGAGAATTCTTGTTTAGAAACATTTTTCTGTCTTGTCCATAGGGAAACTTCATCAGTGGAAGTCACGGTTTCCCTATTCTAAACTGAAATTTGCTTTGTCTACTTACAACATGGTTATGTTCCAAGTCTCTCCCCATCATAACAGCAAGTTCATTGGAAAATATTCCTCATCCTTCTTTCTGATTCTTACTAATAATCCATGATTCTGTCCCCTTCTTTTCTATTTCTATAGGTTTTTCTGCATCTAACTATACCCCAAACACTATCATGCTTATATCAGTAATTTACAGGTTAACTTCTTTATCAAACAATTTCTTTGTTTCTGAAGTTTTATAGAAGTAGTTTTCTGATGGCTGTTGTCTTTTGGCTCTGTGTTTCATGGCTGTGTCATCCTCTGTCTAATAAAGTGTTCATTCTAGCTGATGCTTTTCCTGTACCTTCTGCTGCTATGGTTTGTCTCATCTGTTTTAATTTTGTTGTTGACCAAAAACTCTGGACACTTCTACAGTGAGATCACAAATTTAGATCATTCTCTTTTATTCATCTGCTGTTTTAATGAAAATTCATTGTCCTTAATAGCTTTGAGATCTGTTCCCTCTCCCAGATGATTGAAATTGAAAATTAAGTTTTAAAGATACTTGGAGGACAAGGGAATGACGGGAAGATAATACACAGGCTGATCACATAGGTTTCATTTTCCTAGTAAACATGTTGAAAAATACGACTGTTTTGAAAATGAAAAAGAAAAATCACATCACAACATTTTCAATAAACCTGAATTAATATTTTCAATTGAACTTAAAATGTGCATAAAACAGTAGCTGACATTTCACTGTGAAACTCGAGACATAAATTATAATATGAATATAATAATGGTTTATATTTTATATATAAATAGTTCTTTCATTTTGACTTTCCTGGTTATTCCTCATTCAAGTCATCTTAAGGTAGACATCTAAACTCGGTTGGATTCTTTGCATTCTAAAAATGGGCATTTAACACCAGACATAAATGACTGGACTTGATTGCGGAAACATAGGTGTCTTGTGTTATTTGATACAATCACGGCTATGCAAAAAATTTATATGGGGTTGACAGATATGCATAGAACTCATGACAGAGTCTCTTGTGTCTTTCTGGTGCAGTGTGTGGAAGCCAGGGGTATCTAAGAGGACACTAGATGCCCAAATTCAATTGTTGAAATTCTGCTGAGGGCATGGGATTCAGCTTGAGACTAACATCAAAATGTCTTCTATTCAGGTGTCTACATGTGAGCCAAATGTCTAAACTCCTGTTCTACTCAACAGAGATTTAGCTAGTACAGTCAGTGAAGCCTTAGAGAAATATTTACCTATACTTGAGATACATCTTAATTTTTGTGTCTGAATTCTGTCCCAAATGCTACTGTTTGCATGATAGTTGCCTGAAGTTTGATCAGATGAATTACATGTCACTGCAGCTGTTGTATACTTTTCATGGTTGAGGTGAGGTCATTCTTATCTGTCCAAGCAAGGGAAGCTACTTCAAAGGGTGTTTTTCACACAGAACAACCAGCCAGGACTCCTAACATCTGAGAAGACTTTCTGTCTTCAGACAGTACCAAACAGCCTTTCCTAGTTCCCTAGTATGATCTGGCATGAAGATTACTTACTATTTTTCCGCTGTCCTTGTCCAAAATCAGATGTCATAACCATAGATCTTCTCTGAAGAACATATTTCTTAGGAAGCAGCTCTCTCTCTTAGCTCATACATATTACAATGAACACGATATAACCAACTTCACTTTCAAACTGGGGAGGATCCCCTGTAAATAGTTCCCAAGTCAATGCATGTTGATTATGGAAATGTCTTTGGCTATGATGCCTACAACATAACTGTCAAGGGCTACAACTCATGTGGAGACTAGATAATGAAGCTATGAATGCTCATGTGCTGTTTTTTGTATTCTTCTCTCTGTTGGAAACTGTTTCTTAACTTCTGTCTTTGATGTCAAACTTTTCAGGAAAGGGCTACCTTTTTGTCCAGCATTGGTAGGATGCAGAATGCCATCACAGCTTAGCCGTGAGGGCTATACAAATAACATTGAATAAACCTGTTAACATTTTATTGAAACCATTTTTTTGTTATCAGCAGGGTTCTTCAGAAAATATAGGTATAAAGTTTAGCAGTGTGGTAGTAGTAGTGGATTATTGCATCTTACAGATAGAGAAGAGAAAGAGGAATATAGGAGAGAATGCAGTAACAGCAAATTAAATCATGAAAGTATATGTAATGAAAATTATTTCATACTGTAACTTGTGTTTTCCCAGAGGAGTCTGCAGATACCTCAAGATACGTGTAACTGTAATCCATTATCTGTTGATCCTTTTATTTTTGATGCTCTGTAGTCCCACCATCCCTTCTAAGGGTGCCTAATGATGCCTCTTGCTGGCTACTGGCCTTGATGCGTAATACGTTTGTTAAGCAGTTTTGATATTTGCCTCCTCTGTAATGTAACAGGTCACTTTGGTGTGTGATGTTTTTAGATTTCTACCTTTACGAGATCTGCAGCTTGGTTGACAAACTGCCATCAATGACTTCAATACATGCCTTTTCTTCTGGTATGTGCATTTTTATCTAGTTACACTGACATTCAGCTGGGCTGGAGCTTGTTAGCCTCATTATGCTAGTTGGAATTCACTCCTCCCTCTTTGCCCCTTCTCACTTCAATTTAATAGTCATATTTATTATTATGTTCCTGTCTCACAGAGGCTTTTGATGCACTTCAGGAGGAGATGATACTACTTTTAGCACAATATTTATCTAGTAGCTTGTCTAGACTTAGATATAATGTGAAGTTTTCTCCTTACTGAGGGTGGTTCTACACTTGCAAAGGCAGAGTCTGGCTTAGGTGGTGAAGTGTGAGAGGCATTCTTGGTCACACTTCTCTTATCCAGACCTCTGTTATTCTTGTACTGACTGGATTTTTTGCAGTACCTTTGTTCTGTGACTTATTTATAAGACATGTTTTCTTAAGTATGGATGACAAGCTTTTGCTGAGGCCTGATTTTACTCTTAAGTGAATCAGAACACTATGTATCAAAGTTGCTTTGCAAGTGATAATGTTGCTTGAAAAATGAGCAAAGCATACATAAAAGGCATCTTCCACCTTAATGTCCATGTAGAACAGATACCTAAGGGTACAACTCCATGTATTTGGACTGTAGGCCTGCCACTCAGGGATTGTGAGAAACGGTGTGCTAAATGGCTCGTTGCCAGGAGCTGTGTATAAATATTGGATTCAGGTCAATACTATCTGCAGCTGTTAGATATATTAGAGGGCATGGTGAATCTGTGAGGGTAGAGGATAAGAAGAAATTTAAAGCTGATTAAAGGAAACATCTGACTAGCCTACAAAAATAATGGTCACAAGAGACCAAAGCAAGAGTTTGCAATTGAAATTAAGGAGACTAATTTTCAGTCAGAAAAAAGATTGATCCTGAAGTTAGGAAGTGTGTCCTTCTCTATAAGATAGATAGAAGAGACTTTTTAACTATTTGGCCTGTTTCTTTTCTCAGTTTTCCAAGAGTAGGACAGATTCATGTCTGCTTGCCAAAATCCTTTTGGTAAAACTTTTAAGAATTTTTTCCTAGATTTGCATTTAAATTCAGGTTTCCAACTGGTCAATCTTTCTCTCTCTTGCTTGTATCCCCACCCTATAAACACAAAATCTTCCACTACTCTCAGATTCAGTAAGATATACTATTATGTATTAAAATGTAATTAAATTAATGGTCTTAGAATATCTATGCTGAACAAAACTTAGTAGCAAGCACTTGAAGGATAGTATTACTGTTCACAGTATGATGATGCAGCACAGTCGTCCAGGTGAGAACTCTTAGAGAGCTATAAATGTCCCTCTGCTGTCTGTCTTGAGAAGACCCTTTACGTTGTACTCAAAGGATATCAGGAAGAGTATCTCCATAAGGGCAGAGCTATGGCAGGTCCTACAAGCAGCTCTTAAAAAGGAGCGTACCATGAATGGCAACTGTTCCTGGTGTCATGTGTTCTCACAAATGCCTTTCTAGCTGATATTGCCAAGCAAACAAGGGTTCAATAAAAGACATGGTCAAACATCTAATACATCAATGCTATATTTTGAGTCAACACAATCAAGGTTACATATTTTTTCACTAATAGCATATATACACACACACATACATTTCCAATAGTGAAAAAAATACATACAATACAATGGGCTTTTATGGATTAGTCTGATACAACAGTCCAAAGGAAGGAAAAAGTTTGTTTTTTTCTTCTACTTGTCATGTTTTTGTTGATGTGAGTTGAAATAATGATGATTTCTGGCTTATGCAGTAAATAATTGATACCATTACACCATAAGATTTAGATTTCTGTTATTTTATTGAAAATCATGTTTTTCATCTCAAAGCTTATTTTGATAGTCTATTTTTCTCTACTTTTTATTTTTAAAAAAGCTCTGTGTTTTCATTTCAAACTATGAAGAATTTTAAAAGAATGTGATTTTTTTAAGATAGATGACAACATTTCAAAGAAAAAATCAGTAGCTTATTTACTTTAAATATGAGTTAGGTTTTTGTTCTATTTCTTGTGTCTGTATATCTAAGGTAGCTCTAATAACATCTGGAGAATTTGAGTTAACAGGTTAACTTTCTTCCAGAAGTCCCTCCCCCAGCACATACACTGTGTGCTAAAGTAGTGTATGTCAGGTCCATAAGGAAACCAAATACACCATGCCTCTACACACAGCCAATACAGCAGACAAGAAGGCACTTTGTTGTGATTTAGGTCCAGCAAAAAACAGACTCAACTTTGGGGGGAAAAATACTTGATTTAATCAGTCATCAATCAAAAATGTAGGCTAAGAAGGTACAAAAGACAGATCTTACAAACAACCGCCTTCCCTGACCCCTCCCTCCTTCCCAGACTCAAGTCACCTTGCTCCTGATGTCTCTCCCCTCTCAGGAGCACAGGGGGACAAAGGATGGGGGGTGCAGTCACTTCACCAAAGATTGCCTCTGCTGCTCCTTCCTCCTCAGGCAGGGAGGGCTCCTCACACGCTTCCCCTGCTCCAGTGTGGTGTCCCTCCCACAGCAGACAGTCCCTTATGAACTCCTCCAACTTGGGCCCTTCCTGTGCAGTGCAGTCCCTCAGCAATGCACCGACCCAGAGCAGGCTGCCCCGAGTCACGGTCTTCAGGATCAGGCACCTCCACAGGCTGTGGGTCTATCTCTGCTCCACTGTGGTCCTTCACGGGCTGCTCCAGTGAGATCCTCCATGGGCTGCAGGGGTGCAGCCTGCCCTCTCACCATGGGCTGCAGAGGAATCTCTGCTCTGGCCCCCTCCCACCTCCTTGCTGACTCCCAGTATCTGCATAGGTGTTTCTCTCGCATACTCCTCCTCCCTCTGCTGCAGGTCTCAATGGCTGTTTCCTTCTTCTGTCCCCTTCTTAAACACATTATTGCACAGGCGCATCTATTGCCTCTAAATGGCCTGCCCTCAGCTTGAGTTGGGGCAGACTTGGAGCTGGGAGAGCTTTGAGCAGCTTCTTACAGGGACCACCTGCCAGTGTAGCCCATTCCTCTGCTACAAAAGCCTTGCACGCAGACCCAACACACTACCCTGAAAGTAAACACTCAGCTTATTTACGGAAAAGGTTCAGATGCCGGCACTTCAGGAAAGGTGGCTCAGATTGTTTAAAATGTTCCAATCACTCCTTTGCTGGTTGCTATTTTCCAGAGGGAGTACATGTGCCCCTGAAAAGATGGCAGGTGTACTGCAAGCTCTGGAAAGGGAAACAGATTTAAAAACTGTCAAGGAAAATTGAAAAAGTAAGAGGAGGTGTTTGCAGCACAGAAATAATAAAAAAAAAAAATCACATAAAGGACAAGATCTCATATGTTCATGTCATTCCCAACTCATTTTTTGTCCAGCCTACTCTTAAAAATCTCTAACGATGATTGCACAAGATCATTCCAGTTCTTCATCTCCGCCCTTCACCAGTTTTCTAATGTCTAATGTTTGTCCTCCTAACCAAGAGCAGGCATGGCTGAGAGTTACTACCTTTATATTACCTCTTATATTCTAGCTGTGTTTATGTCTACTGTCAATCTTCATTCTATGACCATAAGCAGTCATTTCTTCTTTAATCCTTCCTCACAGCTCATGTTCTCAAGGCTTCTGATTATTCTTGTTGCTCACTTCAGTCCATTATCCAACAGTCCCACAGCATTCCTGAATTGTTTTGCACAAAGTAGGACACAGAAATGACGACTCATCATGGCAACGTTATTTTACAGATAGATGAGTGATCATCAAAGCCCCATGCAAAATAGCAGTGCTAAATTCATGTACCTGCACACAGGTGTCTAGAACCAGGTTGATTAATCTAACTCAGTCATCAAGAGATTAGATTGTGTCAAATAGAAGCTTCCAGCACTACTCTAATAACAAATTTTTGCCTAATGTAAATTAGCATAGTGCCATTAGAACAATTTATTCTGTGAAATAGTTGTGATTTATAGCAGTTGAAGAGCTTGTTCACAATTTTTTTGGCATTAACAATCTTTAAAATAGTTTGGGAAATGTAGATAGGCCACCTGAACTGAAACCTCAGATGAAAGAAATTTGGAAGCAGTGTCCAAAACTACAGGATTATTATCTTTATCATGGCAGCCTCCCTCAAACCATTCAAAGGCAGGTTACATGTCAGCAATTCTGTTACGAACTCCAGTTTCTGTGTTTAATACCATGACTGTTTCAAATTGCCTGGGTTTGAAAACTGAAATACATGTGTCAGTCCATGAGACTTTCTTTAATCTAAAAAATTATTTAAATCCATCTTGAAGACTGCAGAGCACTTTTTTGTTTGCTTAAAGTGGATTTAAGACTTTATTCTTGTCATATCCTAGATCAATAATAGTCTTCCGCTGTTAGGTAAACTGTAGAGGAAGTGAGCTTTTAAACTCTTTCAACTCTTTGTGTTTTCTTCTAGTTAGTGAACCTGCAAAAGAGGCAAAGGGCAATAATAATATATTTGACAGTGTTCAGAGGGCTAATAACTACTGCACTTTTGTGCATCGTTACTGTAACATCTGAGCAGCACAGCCTTTAACATCTTCAGATGCAGAACCCTCGGTGCTTGCAGATCTTCAAGAATGTACAGAGAGTTGTCCAGTGAGCTCCTCATCACACAGCAGCACTTTGGAGATGTTTTTGACACGTGGGTACATCCCACCCAAGGCATGCAAGGCTATATTTCTGTAATATTGGTACCAGGGAGTAAAGTGTGGTCATTAGAGCAAGCATTGTAGACTGACTTATGTCTACATGTCTTGAATAACCCTAAGAAGAATTAGTTCACTCTGCTTGGTCTATCATATACGCAGTGTAGGCGATAAGTAGAGCAGGTTCACTAGGTGAAACTGGTTCATTTTGGGATGAAGTTCTTTCTGTTGTGCAAATTGATGTCACCTTATTACAGTTGGCAGAAGCTATGTGGTTTTACGCAGGATAAATAGCTGCCCCCAAACACTGGCATTTACTACTATTTATTATTATTTGTACTTATTATTTATCCCTGTAGTGAAGGGTTTCCTGTGCATTTTCCCAGAGGTGGCCACAGTGCTTGGTCCCTGCCCCAAGGAACTTACAAACTGATCGGTAATCACTAAGAAAAAGCTAAGTCTAGCAATTACTAATTTTGTGCAAGAGGCACTGTGTAGTCCCCAAAGAGCTTCACAAAAAGATGCAACAGAGACCGGAAAATGACTCATTCTGAACCATCAAGTATTTAATTCCTTAAGTGAAGTTGTCTGTGCTTGTGTTGCAAAAAGATAAAATGATTTCTCTATCATTTGGCAATTAACTCTTTTACGTTTTTTTTTCCCCAGCTAGAGCATATCTTCACTGTCACTTGGAAAAACTAAGCACACTGTGATTGCTAGTATACCCATCGCAATACACAATCTCCCTTAGTTTAAGCTTCAGAAAACAAAGTGAGAGAAGTGCTTGGCCCCAGACACCTCACTGTGATCCCTGAACTAAAGAATAATGGTTCTGTGCTCTTATCCTACCAGCAGCAAAGTCTGTGACACAGTTAAAGATCACTCGAAATACCCATAGCATTTCCCAAACTGTATTATAGTGGACAAAAAAAAAGCAGGACTCAGCTTTTTTTGAAATCAACCCAGCCCTTTTAAGGAGGTTCTGAATAAAGGGAAACAGAACCTGTGGTCACATTTCAATTTTCATTAAGTCACCTGCTTGTGATAGAAGTGAACCTACATAGGATTAAAAACATTATTTTTGCAACTGAACGAAAATTCGTATTTCAAATGTATGGGTTAACCCTTCAAACAAACATAGGAGTATGCTAAAGTATGAGAATAAAACCATAGCAATATAGCCAAAAAAGAGTGCCCTGAATTTACTTAACTATGTTTTATGACAATTGATAATTCTATAATTAATAGAGATTGGGCCTCATTGTATTTCCAGTGTTCAAATGCATAAATATCAAAGACTACTCATTGCCGCATATAATGTCATTAGAGAAGACTAAGAAAACAGTAATTTATTTGGACCTGAATGGTAACAAACGAATATCATTATGTGTAAGTAAACTCTGTTTTGTTTAAACAGTGAGGTCACACACTGCATTGTCTCTCTTTTTCTCTTCTTTCTTACTACTTTTGTTTTTCTTTCTCACTCCTCACATACAAATACAAAAACATGTAAATTGAGCCAAATTCTTGATTACCATGGGTGGAATGTTGTAAACAAAGATGTGGGACAGTGTAAAACAAAGGCATGAATTATACTGTGACACAGAAAACAGACATCACAGATGGAGAGTTTTTCAAGGAAAAAAGTTAAAAGCTGACAGAAATCAATTTCACTTTGATTTCTCCATGACAAGGACATTTAAATACAGTCAACTAGGTGTTAGTAATCCTGCAATTTGGAAAGTCAAAACACAGAACGAGGTTGAACACAAGCAAGTGGGAACTGGTAAGTAGAGAAACATTAAGCAAATTACAGGAGTCTCCCTAGTTTTATAAAAGGAAGCTTGGACAATGAAGTAATGAGCAATTTACTCATCCCCTATGAAAAGTATATTGATTTGTTATTTTGTTTTATTTAATTGGACAATAAATTAATGTATCTCTCTCACATAACTGAAACAGTCTAGGATCTCACTTACTGCTACTATTTGTCCATATAAAATTACTGGCTTAACAAATGGATGAAGTTTTATCTCCATTCTATAAATACGGAACTTGGGCACAGAAAGATGAAATATGAGCTTGTATTGCTGACGAAAGTCCAACAGAAGCTTAAGTAGTTATATTTAACCTAATTTTGGTCTAGAAGAATACAAACTACTCATGTTATGTTTACATAGCTTTTGTCTGCAGCATAAACCAAGCTTTTGTGATTTATGGCAGAAGTTGCCCATAAAACTTCAATAATCTAAAAATCAGACATTTATTGCAAGCTTGTTGTCAATGAAGAGGGAGATTAGTACATCCTAAGTGCTGGTCAGTTCAACCTAAATCACCATAAGCTTGTACTTCAGCAATAGAGTCACCTAATATTTGCATGCCTTGAATCAGTTGTTTCCCCTCCCCTAGGAATTTAACTTACCTTTTCCAAGTACTTTCCTGAGTAAACTGCCTTTGTTGCTGGTGGCAATCTTCCTAGCATACTGTCATTCTCCGTATTACTTGTGTATGTTTTGGGACTGAATCAAATTTGGGGGAGGAGATTTGTTCTGTAGTGCTGCTGTGGCTTCCATATTGCATTAACATAGCATGTGTCAGGTGACCTTAGCAAAAGGGCTTTTATACATTTGATTTCTCTCTTTTCCACTTTATCATGGCCTCTGAAGCTTCCAGCAAGATGAAGTGAAAACCATTGAGTGTGATGTGAACTCTGTGTTGGGTAATGCAATACACAAAATATCCGCCCTCTAACGTCTATCTTCAGTGTCTTCACAACATTGCATGAATTTTAAATGTACACAATTTCATGCCCAGTTCAATCACAGTCTTGTCAGGTGTTAGGCACAAGCAAATATACCAGTTTTCTAATAATCTATGTATAATACACATTTTCATGTATTGCATAATATATGTAATATAAAGCTAATGTAATTTTATAATAATTTAATATATTTTGATTTGAGACTGTTAGTGAAATATCACAAGCTACACCATTGCTTTCCTCTGCAGTTCAGTTCCTGTTCATTATTTACAGGAGCATTCCTTCCTGCCCACCACCAAAGTGTGTCAGGCAAAGTCAAGCTTTCTGTTGACTATTATGGGAGTCTAGACAACCAGTTGGGATTTGGACATCTGCTTGTACAGGCTTAAAGTCAGGTGAAATAAATTCAGTTTTATGGCTTGATTCAGTTACTATAAGGTGCATATCTAGTGCCCTGGAATACTTGGAATACCAGTCACAGGGTGGCAAATGTCACACTTGGTGTCACTTCGGGGTTCCCTAGGATGCCTGAAATGTTTGTGTTGGCATGTATGACGAAGGACCTTCTGGAGTGGCAGCTGGAGGCCAGGAGGGATACTTTGAACATCCAAGCGTGTATCTGGGCAATTCTAGTTCTTGCACTCACCAAGTTAGGGACATGATCCCTCTGACTAAATATTAGTATTTACTATAAGATAGGATGACTTACACCACAAACAACACTGTCTTTATTGACCAGCTCTCCTTTGAATAAAAAGGAAGTCAAGAGGGACTAGCAGATTACTAAACTGTAGATGCCACATTTAGCCAGTCAAATGTATCCCATCTGTTGTGGTTTGAGCCCAGGTGGCAACAAAGAACCATGCAGCCTCTTGCTCACTCTTCCCCACCTACGCTGGGATGAGGAGAAAATGTAAGGAAACATGGTGGGTCGAGACAACGACAGGGAGGGTTCACTCACCCATTATGGTCATGGGCAAAACCAGACTCAACTTGGAGAAAAAAATACTCAATTTAATAGATTATCAATCAAAGCAAAGTAGGACAAGAAGAAATGAAAAAGCCACATCTTAAAATTTAAATACCCTTCTCCCACCATCCCTCCCTCCTTCCTGGGCTTGAGTCACCTCTCTCTTGACGCCTCTACCTCCTCCCCTTCAGCGGCACAGGGGGACATGGAATGGGGGGTGCAGTCAGTTCACTAAAGATTGTCTCTGCAACTTCTTCCTCGGGTGGGGAGGGCTCTTCACATCCTTCTCCTGCTCCAACGTGGGGTCTCTCCCATGGTAGACGGTCCCTCATGAACCCCTCCAATGTGAGCCCTTCCCATGTGGTGCAGTCCCTCAGGAATGCACTGACCCAGCACTGGCTGCTCATACAGTTGTGGTCTGCTTTGGGATCAGGCACCTCACCTGGCATGGGGTCCTCCACGTGTCACAGGTCCATCTCTGCTCCACTGTGGTCCTTGACAGGCTGCAAGCCCATCTCTGCCTTGCTGTGATCCTTCACAGGCTCCTCTGCTGCAATCTTCCATAGGCTGCAGGGGCACAGCCTACCCTCTTCCTGTGGGCTGCAGGGGAATCTCTGCTCTGGCCACCTCCCCTGCCTCCTTTGTCTCTGACTTCAAGTATCTGCGTAGGTGTTTCTCTCATATCCCACTCCTTCCTCTGCTGCAGGTCTCAGCAACCACTCTTTTGTCCCCTTCTTGAATGCCTTATCAACGAGGTGCATCTATTGTCCCTAAATGGCCCGGCCTCAGCCCGAGGCGGGGCTGACTTGGAGCTGGGGGAGCTTCAAGCAGCTTCTTACAGGGGCCACCAACCTGTGTACCCCCTTTCCCTGCTACCAAAGACCTGCCACACAGACCCAGCACACCATCTTAGAAATTTATACACCAGACTTCCAGATATAAGAAGAAGAAGAAGAATAGTCTTTGGTTGAAAGGCCACAAACCTTGCGGGCAAAAAAAGGAAGAGTATGTCCACCAGTGTGGTGTTCTAAGGACATAGCTCGTTATTTATTTTTAATTCTCAGTCCCATTTCCTTCAAGTATCAGTTGATTTTCACTGATTCTCAAATGTTTCTAGGTATCTACTTTCCTACACAGATACACAATTCCCTGTTAGTTGTAAAGAAAACTGTGTGTGCAGTATGAGGTTTAGTGCCTCAATGCTGTTCAATCTAACAGTCTGTTAGGACCTGCTCTGTATAGAGGCTGTCCCTTTCCTTGAAAGTATTTATTCCCCTTTTACTTTGCAGCTTCCTAGTGAAAAACAAAATACACAGATCAAACACAAGATTAATAGAATCCTTTCAGTGGACTTCAACAGTAACTCAATAAGGTATGGATAAAGGATAGATATAGGACACTTCCTGAACAGAGCTTGAGTGGAGACTTCAGCACGCACTTCTGTGAATTTTTGCTTGATTAAAGATTGATCTCTTTCAGAAGAGAAAAAGAAAATCACTTATAACACAGTGCACTTCTATTTACAGTGCCCTAAAGAAGGCAGAGAGCTGTCATTATGTTTATGTCCTGTTTCTAAAAGAATTCATGTAAGGTGGTCAGGAGTCTTATTGTGCATGAGTAGCAAATATCCAGCTTCCTTCTTGCAAATTAGAGCAGTCAGGCCGATGTTAACATAGGGTATCCAGAGTCTCTAAGGTGAGAGGATGAGAGTGGAGTGCTGCAACTCTAAAAGGCCAAAAGCAGGGGGTCACTGCGTGTGGAAACCAGATACATCTTCCATATTTAAAAGTCAGACTATTTATACTGTAACAAACTAATTTAGTGTATTGATTAGTAAGTTTGTGATGTAGCTACCAGAAGGAGATAGAGAGATGTTATATGAACATGAGTTATGTGCATATATATACACACATATATATAATCTGTCCACATACATATAGATACACTGTGCTCATTTTCTTGAGTATCTGTTTTTCAGACAACACAGTCAAGCTCCTGATTAGCAAACCTGACAACAGTTCCTCTTCTGTGTATTTTCTAGAGTCTGTCTCTAACCATGATTGCATTTTAAATAATAAACAGTAACTTTCCACTCTACTAGCTAAAAGCTTCAGCACATTAATTTTCACATGATCTATTTTAAGCAAGTGGGCATATGTAATTCACACTTTTTTAATAGCTTAGATTTTTCTCTGAGAAGTGTTATACGAAGATTGCTCTGTGACAGATCATCTGTGTTTATGGTATAAATTAGTATGAGTGTTATGTTAGCCACTGTAATTATACACCTTTGAAAGAGAAAATTATGAAAGATAAAATTGGGTACATTATAAGAAACGGGTTTTAATGCCTGATCTAGTTGAATATTGCTAGAAATAAAAAATTGCACACCTTTTTAACAAAGAACTTTCTGGAATAGAAAGCAGGGATTTTGGGATCTTGTAAAAGTTATGTCTGCTGTTAAAAATAGTTTAAGGTACTTAATCTGTAATTGCACAGATCTCAATTTTTCTATCATGTGACAAATGATACTGCTGCTGTAAACGGAATTTTGATTAAGTTGATTAACTTTTCTGAGACACTATGGACCATATGCCATTACACTGAATTGTAATTTACTCTGAGAGTAAGTTCGTTGATTTTATTGTGACTGCTCAAAAATTAAAGTAATATACTGTGTGAGTTGCATACCACTGTTAGTTGATTATCTAGCTGTTACTATAATCTAGGAGTATGACTTTTGCTCCAGGCTGGGTATATAGCAGCTTAAAATCATAAATAGCTATTGAATATTTGAAGGAGTTCCTTGCACTTCCAGGGTACGATCCAAATGAGAAAAAGAAAAGAAGGCTGACTAGCACAGCAGTGATCTCATTTATCGTCACCGGAGTTTTTACATTCCGTATTTTCAGGAAAGCTCAAAACTTCTTTCTGCTGTACTTTTTCTCAAGAATAACCAGACAATGCATTATACTTTGGATATCATCATGCTTTTGTTTTCACTGCTGACCAGATCTGCAGCAGAAGCAACTTTGAGGACACAATCAATTCTGGAATTTCAGGAGTGAATCTGTCATTTTACTAATAGCTAGGTGTTTGGCTTAGCCCCAGCAGCACTTACAGGCTGATGCAAAGGTGAGTGAGATAGGTTTTGCACCAAGTTTCTGTTGACTGGTTGTACCAGGTTCATTAAAGTCTTCAAGTCAAGAAAAATGCAGTTGAAACTCAAATAGATCCTCCAAGTATTTTTGCTCTTTTTACACACTAAAACCTATCTTTATTTAAAAACTGTTTTCCTTTCACTCTTCCCCACGTAAATCTGAAATGATAATTTGTCCAGGTTTATTTTCTGTTAGAAAAAAATAACCATCCATTCAGTTAGCAGCCAGTCACAAGTGGTGTTCCCTGGGCTCAGTACTGGGGCCAGTTCTCTTTAATATCTTTATCGATGATCTGGACAAGTGGATCGAGTACACCTTCAGTAAGTTTGCAGATGACACCAAGTTGGGAGGAAGTGTTGATCTGCTTGAGGGTACAACGGTTCTACAGAGTGATCTGGACAGGCTGGATCAATGGGCCAAGGCCATTTCTATGAGGTTCAACAAGGCTAAGTGTTGGGTCCTGCACGTGGGTCACAACAACCCTATGCAATGCTAAAGACTTGGGGAAGAGTGGCTGGAAAGCTGCCAGACAGAAGAGGACGAGGACTTGTGGGTGTTAGTCGACAGCCAGCTGAATATGAGCCGGCTGTGTGCCCAGGTGGCCAAGAAGGCCAACACTGTCCTGGCTTGTATCAGAAATAGTGTGGCCAGCAAGACTAGGGAAGAGATTGTTCCCCTGTATTCTGCACTGGTGAGGCCGCACCTTGAATACTGTGTTCAGTTTTGGGTCCCTCACTAAAAGACAGACATTGAGGTGCTGGTCCAAAGAAGAGCAATGAAGCTGGTGAACGGTCTAGAGCACAAGTCTTATGAGGAGCAGCTGAGGGAAGTGTGGTTGTTCAGCCTGGAGAAAAGGAGGATGAAGGGAAATCTTACCACTCTCTACAACTATCGGAAAGGAGGTTGTAGTGAGGTGGGTGTCAGTCTCTTCTCCCAAGTAACAAGGGATAGAATCATAGAATGGTAGGGGTTGGAAGGGACCTCTAGAGGTCATTTAGTCCAACCCCCCTGCTAAAGCAGGTTAGCCTAGAGTAGGTTGCATGGGAATGCATCCAGATGGGTTTTGAATATCTCCAGAGAAGGAGACTCCACAACCTCCCTGGGCAGCCTGTTCCAGTGCTCTGTTACCCTCACAGTAAAGAAGTTCCTCCTCATGTTCAGGTGGAACTTCTTGTGTTCCAGTTTGTGCCCATTGCCCCTTGTCCTGTTGCTGGGCACCACTGAGAAGAGTCTGACCCCATCCTCTTGACATCCACCCTTTATATATTTGTAAGCATTGATCAGATTTCCTCTCAGCCTTCTCTTCTCCAGGCTGAACTGACCCAGCTCTCTCAGCCTTTCCTCATAAGAGAGATGCTCCACTCCCCTAATCAACTTTGTGGCCCTCTGCTGGACTCTCTCCAGTAGTTAGTTCCCTGTCTCTCTTGAACTGGGGATAGGACAAGAGGAAATGGCCTCAAGTTGCACAAGGGGTGTTTGGGTTGAATATTAGTAAAAATTTCTTCACAGAAAGGGCTGTCAAGCATTGGAACAGGCTGCCCAAGGAAGTGATTGAATCACCAACCCTGGATGTATTTAGAAGATGTGTATATGCGGCACTTAAGGACGTGGTTTAGTGGTAGACTTGGCAGTGCTAGGTTAGTGTTTGGGCTTGATGATCTTAAAGGTCTTTTCCAACCAAAGCAATTCTATCATTCTATGGTTTTAAGTCATATATAATTTCTTATTTCAAATTCCTTAACAATTAGATTTCTTGGAGTTTAAAAAAATCGCATTATCCTCTACGAATATCTTCTTTACATCTATCAGACTGTGCCATTTTAAAGTACCTGTTGGCAGACAGGCGTAGAGGTCTTGCTAAGATATTATTTTGTAGGAATAGCAGTGAAGGTGCTAAATGTTATAATGTAAAAACAAGGAAAAGGAACAAATCAAAGTGCCAATGTGATTAACCAGCATAGCACATCTTAATGATTTTGTAAGGAAATGCTAGTAAGCTATTACCGTTCTGTATCAAGAACTAGCAATAGGCATATTGAATATTAACATGAGTTACTGTGTCTGGAATTATTATACAACATATACCATTGAATGCGTACACATGCATTTGAAATCATTGCAGTATCTTCTAAAAATCTGAATAAGGTTACGTCACCTCCACAAAACGAGTGTACATCACAAAGCTGTAAAGCTTGGCTACAAAGTGTCCTGTTTCCAAAAACTTTGATGACGGTAAATAATCAGTTCAACAATATGCTTTTCTTTAAACACACTTTATTGAAGACTCAGCACCTTTGTTACAAACTGTCCTAATGGATCTGAAGAACAGAAAATGCAGACCACGACATTTCAGAACTTCTACCAGCTGAAGGAAACTTTAACCTAAATTCCAAGTTTTAAATCCTGATTGCATTGAAGCTAATGGCAAAATTCCTGTTGGCATTAGGAAAGCTGGAATTTCAACCTTACTATGAGTTATCTCTGGAATAAAAAGATGTTTTGCTACCTATTTCTTAGACTTCTATATATGTGAGGTGTAATCATTCAGAGGTCTGAAAGGTTTGGTTTGACTGTTCTTTGTTTGCAGTAACGGGTCTCCAAAACATGGGTTATGTTCAAGACATTTTATGAGAAATTTTGGTGAGCTTGAAGGTATATTCTTTGGACACACACACACTGGCTTCCTACAGAAGTGCATTTTAAACTAATTTTAGAGTGAACCAGTTGTTCTGAGGGAGAGTGGAATCTCAAGGATATCCTAAAATTCAGAGCAGCTCAAGTATGTACTACCCTATGTTGACGTTACAGTACTATGACTGACTAGTCTTATACGTTACATTTGCTGGTGCACTGATGTTGTAGAGGAAAAAAAAATGGCAAATAATTAAACTCAAACACCATCGTGTGAATCTCTTCCATGATACCAAGCAAACACTGAAGAATAGTAGCTTAATGTAAGCCAGCAAATCATATATATATCTTCATGTTATGATGAGACTAAAATATTTTACCATATCATATGGAAAATTCCAGTTCCTAACACAATTTAATATTGTTGTCTTAAATATCATCTTTCATTAAAACAGAAAAAGTCTTCCTGCTCTTGTGCTGTATATAACCAATGCAGCAACATATGCTGAAGACGTGGCAAACAAGAACTGTAGCTCATAGAGATGTGAAGTACCCTAATAACTTTCAGTAAGTTAATATCTGTAATATATGCTGCCCAAGAGGTACTACACACAGTATTTTCTCTGGAGATTAAGAAAATTGGGCTGCCATTGCTAACGAAACATTTTTCTGAGAATGTCGTGAGGGTAGATCAAGGGTGAATTGTCTCTTCTCTCAGATATTTCCCAACTGACTTAGACATGGCATGGAAAATTTTGCAGAGAGGAAAGACATAGAGATATGTTGCATAGACATGGATGTTGCCATGGAAAAAGCTTGTGGCTGAAACTGGCACACACCCTGGTTTGTGCCTTTACTTAAAGTACTTGTATCAATGAACTGCTAATGTCAATATTCCCTTAGGATTATTTTGCAAAGTAACATTAGAAATACCTTATCAAATCCAAGGGCACTAAATGTTTTCACTAAAGGAGAAAGTGACCCTTTTGCAAAACAGGTCAAAAGTTTTATACTTTTTTGTGGGATATCATGTAAAAAATGCAGAATTACAAAAGGCTTATAAGGCTCTTAAGAAATTAATTTTTGGTAATTATATAGTTCATGATTAATGTTTGTCATTAATCAACATATACATTCTTGTAACACAGATGATCAATAATCTATGTTCAAAACACATGCTAACAGACCTCAATAGCTGATCACTCTTAATTAGACGTTGCTCATTAACTCACAGTCATGAACTGAAATGTTTAAACGATGTGTTTTCCCTGTTCTTGAATAATCACTGCTTCTAATAAGTGACTGTGATGAACTGTGCTGCTACTGAATACAACTTTGCCTGTCCGTGTTTTGATAACTGCAGCTAGGGATGATGTTGGAAAGTGAGGGAGGTAGAAACAAACAGCGTAATACAGTGATGCAGATCGGAGAAAATGGAGATGAGCAAGCTGGCAAGTAAGATCAGATTGGAGGATGAGGTGAAAAGATTGAGATGTGTACAGCTTGTGCCTGGGACTATCTAGATATTTTTATTTGCTACTGAGAAAAATTAAACTGAGAAATGATAGTTCATATTCCAGAGCTGGCATTACTTAAAGCAAATACTGTGCTGCTAGGAGGCTTTACTTGACCTTCTTTTTTTTTTCCCTGAAGCTTTGTAAGATGTCAGAAAACTTACTGAAGATTAACAGATAAGCTTTTCTTGCAAGTCACAGGATGTCCTGCACTCCCTGTACAAAGTTGCATGTAAACAGGGATACTAACATGTTTGAGGTATTATCATCTCCTGTGCTGCATCATGACATTTCCCTAAAAAAACCCTAAACCAAAGCAAAACACAATGAACAATGAAATGTGAAAACTAAAATTAGAAATTAAATGTGACAGTTCATACTGTAACCTGGCAATCTCAGGAAAGAGAGAAGAGGAAAGAAAAATGTTGTCTGTCTTGAGAAACAAATTCACTCTGGGAACTCCCTGATTCACCTTGAATTAAAAAGCAGCTTCTGCCCATAACTGACTGTCGCAAAAATGTTGTGTGAGTTTGAGCAACAAGCTCAAAAGTGTTGGTGCACTTCTGGTAGACATTTAAATAAGTACATGAGATAAAACCGTCCTTAGCTAGTCTGACTTGATGTCATCCAGTGTGTTTTTGATAGTAACTGCAATCTTTTTCAGTGTAGGTACTTCAATGAATCTTGAGATTGTATGTGCCACTGGCATTCACATGGCTGGCCAAAGCTCTAGTGCCATGAACTACAGACAAGTCCAATTTCAACTCTGTGTTTTTCTGATTTTAAATCCTGAGTAAAATCCTTATAAATATCTTCAATGAAAACATGCCATTTGCCTGGCTTTTTTCTTTAACACTATGAATAAAACAAGTTTTATTTCCCCCTTTATTCTCAGGTCTTCTTTTGGAATGTTTTATAACTTATAAGAAAATATGGAGTAATGGAAAAAGTCACTCATAAAAATTACAAAGATCAGATACCTCAGTTTGAGAATAAGAAAAATAAAACACTTGATGTTTACCAGTCAAAAGTTATTTAGGACATTATGATCAAATATATATATATATTTCAAATATAAGAACGTCACAAACAAGTTACAAAGATAAAAATATAGTTGGTTTTTTTTTAAAGGAGTTTTATTTCAATTTGGCTAAAGACTTCTGAAGACTGAGACTTCAATAAAAAATAATTTGAAAATAAAAGAGGCAACATATTTGTTAAAAAACATTTTTATGACAGACAAGACAATTTTTGGTTAGGAAGTAGTTTATGCAGAGAAGTTCATTTAGGAAGCCAACATGTCAAATGCCACAACATCTGGGCTGTGCTGTGCTTCATGTGCAAATGAAATAAATGAAAGGAGAAAAGGAGAAGATAATTTCAGTAAGATAGGTGCATAGTAGCAGTTGGACTGACATATTAGTATGTTTGGTAGCTATATGTCACATCTATCAGGACAGTTATTCTCTGAGAAATAGTAGCTAAAATAAATTCCCTTCAGAATTCAAGGGTATGAGAAGTGTAGGTGTCAGAAGAGGTCACAGCACAAATCCAACCTGAAAAAATACCTTGTCTCTAAATTAAAGTCTGTATGTTATTGAGGACAGGTGTAGTTTTGGGCTTATAGTCCAAGTCTAGGCAGCAAAAGATACAGGTATAATGCTCAGGTCTGCAAAACATCGGCAGTATTTTGTGTTGCTTTCATTTGTGCTTCCAAGACACCCATCGCTCTGGTGTACCAGCTGTCACTTGCTGATAGTCTGATGCTTTTTTGCATTATTAGGAGCTAAATGCTAAATGCCATGATTCTAGATTTGCTATTGTATCTGTCTCACAGACCTAAATCCCACAAATAACGTAGTCCTCAAATACGAGCTTTTAGAAACGGAGGTCATTTAAGAAAGCTACATTGTAAGGGGATTTTTTGTTGTTCTATTCCCAGAGAGAAGCTGTTG
Organism: Steatornis caripensis; assembly: GCA_013398225.1. Lineage (NCBI taxonomy): Eukaryota > Metazoa > Chordata > Aves > Caprimulgiformes > Steatornithidae > Steatornis > Steatornis caripensis. The sequence goes on along the minus strand of VZSC01002804.1, from coordinate 16,433 downwards.
AAATGAAGCATATTTGCTTCCAGAGGAATCCTACCAAAGCAAAATTACAGTACTACTCACTTTTAAATTTCACAGCAAAGTAGCACTTAAGGCTTATTGCTGTGCATTAGATTTAAAACCAATTAAGTACAATGCTAAATCAGTGTAAACCACATTTCTGAATTTATCTACAACATAATGAATAACAGCTGCATCTGCAAAGAAAAGATTTATACCGAGCAGCAAAACAAAATGTGTTGACAATTTGAGCGGTTTTCATTCCCTTATGTCATATGTCTTCATTATTTGGTAAAGCTTTACTATAATCCTTCATTGTTAGAGCAGTAAAAGGGGAAAAACGCCCAAATCGCAGCACATTTAGGTAGATTCTTCCTCAGTTAATTTCCTTTTCTCAGCAAAGGTACATCTTATTTACCTCAGGAGCTTTTCCAATTTGAAATCTATTCAGGATTTGACAAGGATCACCTTTCTTCAGGCATGTTGGAGGATCAAGGATTATCTTCTGACCTCCAATGGACATTCCTAGTACTGCCCTCACCAGAAAACTGACTTTTAAGTAAAGCAATTCTGCTCCATTTTTCTTTCTAGATGACAACAAGCAGAAAGTATGACAAAGGGAACCAAAATGCTCCAATGCTCTTTAAGGGACTAAATACCATCTTCAGCAGAGCTGAGCTTCCTTACCAAGTCTGCCGCAATTTTCATGTGTGACCTTTAACAAATAACTTATATACTGATCAGGACACGGTTTGCACAAATCTGTTTTGCACGGCTGACTCTGAAATCTTGCCTTATTGTAATTCCTCACTTTTAAAAGAATGTAGGAATAATATTCTATTTTACTTTCTTGACTTGTAAAGCTGTTACATCTATGGGGTTCCTTATTACAGACATGTACAGCACTTGAATCAATGGAAAGGGAACTTGGTCTGGGTGTCTGAACCCTCTGATGCAGAAGTAACTATTTCATGTTTATGACTGTTTTATGAATGCCCTGCTGACAATGTTACAGACTGTCATATTTATTTATAATGTACATATTGTAATGCTTTGCTGGTTTTGGCTGGGATGGAGTTAATTTTCTTCATAGGAGCTAGTACGGGGCTATGTTTGGATTTGTGCTGGAAACAGTGTTGATAATGCAGAGATATTTTAGTTATTGCCGAGCAGCTCTTACACAGTTAAAGCCGCCTCTGCTCCTCACATCACCACACCAGTGAGCAGGCTGGGAGTGCACAAGAAGCTGACACGAGACACAGCTGGGACAGCTGACCCCAACTGACCAAAGGGATGTCCCACACCATATGATGTCATGCTCAGCATAGAAAGCTGGGAGAAGAAGAAGGAAAGGGGGACATTCAAAGTGATCAAATTTGTCTTCCCAAGAAACTGTTACGTGTGAAGGAGCCCTGCTTTCCTGGAAATGGCTCAACACCTGCCTGCTGATAGGAAGTTGTGAATGAATTCCTTGTTTTGCTTTGCTTGCATGCCTGGCTTTTGCTTTACCTATCAAACTGTTCTAATCTCAACCTACGAGTTTCCTCACTTTTACCCTTCCGATTCTCTTCCCCATCCCGCAGGTGGGGAGCGAGCAAGCGGCTGTGTGGGGCTTAGTTGCTGTCTTGGGTTAAATCACGACAAATACACAGCAAAACAACAAAAGCTTCCACTGCTGCTGCCTTTCAGGTCTGGCAGCAGCATATTTCTTTGGGTAAAACAACCACCTTACTCTTACTTAATTTTCAATGTCTTTTATGATGGAGAGCATAGAAGGAGAGCTGTTCTTAATGGTGATAGTTTCTGTGAGACAGAACTATTGTCCACAGAGAAGTTACTAGTAAGAAAATATTCATAAGGATACTTCTGTATTTTAAGGATTAACCTTTAGTTTTCATACAGCAGAGTCATGTGTTGGATCTCAATGAGGCTTTTGGTTAATATTGTCCTTATTTATTTTCCAAGGTGAGTCCTGCTGCTGTTGTTATGGGCCTGTAATCCTCTCATGCTTCTAGAAAATGCAGTGCTTACTGATGATAATTGGGCTGCATGAAGAATACTGAAATTGATCTGAATTTTTATTGCAGAACTGAAGTCCTTCATCCCTGGTACTGTTACGTCTGGAGTTTCTATTCTTCAGGACTGGTATGTAGTTCAAACTACACAGCAGGAGTTTGTGTTGTCTTGGCATGAAGCAGAAGATGTAATGTCAGCAGCAGGTTCATTTAACAGTCTATTCCTCCTGGATGGCATTCTGTACTGAGAATACATGACTGAAGAAAAAAGATTATGGCACATCTGAAACCCAGTGGGTGTTCTGAATATGCAGGGTAAGGAGTAGGGGGAGGGAGGGATGATAAACAAAATTACAATTCCAAACAATGGAAACGGTAGAAATGGAATTTAAAAAAAAAAATGGTGTGTTATCTACCACATGGTAATGCTGTTAGTGCTGCAAAAGAATCCTCTGCTCTACTTCTGAGTGATGGCATATGGGGCATTCAGCATTAAGTCTACAACACACAGTGCAGCAAGGGGCAGAGACATCAAAAATCCCTTCCGATAATGTTGGATGCTGCACAGAGAGAAAGGCTTGGCAGTTTCCAGAGTTGAAGCTAGTGTTTCTGCCCCATGTTGCATTGTGCTACACAGATGTAAGAGCTTGTTCAGATTATCCCAGCTGGCATTGAATCGGGTAGTACAATCTTCCTATAAGAAATCATTATGGACCAGTCCGAATGAAGAAAGCCCAATCTGTACCAGTATGCCTCTGATCCTCATACATTACAGGAGCTCACTGACGTTCAGGAATTTATCCTGCAGAATATGGGCAAGTTTAACCCCATTTCACTAGTGAGTAAAATAGGGCAAGTAAGGTTTCAGAGTAAATGCTAACACACTTGTCTATCTGGGAAGTAACATTCCTCCAGAAAGCCACTTTAAAGTTTTCCTCTGCTGGATAATATTGCCATAATTTTTTTGATAGAAATCTCTTGAAATTTGAACATTAGTGACTACAATCCCAGTCTGTAGTCTGACTTATGCCACAGTATCCAAAACATCTGCCTGAGACCACTAGCTGTGATAAGAGATCGCTACAGATACCTGTGTTCTGGAGCTACAGCCAGGGGTCAGGAAGAATGTTTCATGACATCTGAAATGGCACCGAAAGCTCACATTTTGGCAAATGGATTTTGTCTGTAGTGCATTGATTGTTCATTTTAACTGAGAAAACCCCCAGAAGAAATGAAGAAAAAGAGGCAAATGAAACTCAGCAAGCTAAGCAGTAAAATTTATCACTGAAACTTTGGGGTGGCTTTCTTCACAGGACACTGCTGTGGGAAGAAAAACAGTGCCCCTTCTGAAGAGACTGTTTTAAGTGTTAACTCTGCCACTCTGGTTTGTGCTTTTTGCTGTGAAATCTTGTTTTCAAAGCACTCGAGAGGTCGAATGGCTTTTATGAAAAGACTCAGACTCTGTGCTTATTCTCTGCAAATGTGCAGTCAGGCCATTGGCCAAAAAAGCTTTTTTCTTCTGCACCCGAAAGGGTCTCCTGTGGCCTGTGAACAGGTCTGGCCCTCTCTGCTAATCCATTCTAAGCCTTACTAGGAACATTGATTCTTTCTTAGGTTTGAATGGGGAATGGAAATTTACTTTTGCTAGTGACTTTTTTTGAATTGCACTGTGTTTTATACCACTGGGGCTTAAAGAATAACTTCATTTACCAGTATCAGGTAATTGCTACTGCAGCAATTTGCTACCGTAGAACTGAGCAGCTGGAATGTATTGATGTCTTGATAAAAGGTTGTTATTTGTGTTAATTTGCCCTCCCTCATTTTCATTTTTGGCCAGCCAAACATGGTATCATGTGCCATTGTTAATGGGCGTGTTACCTGAAGCTGTTACACAGGTCCATGCCAATCCATGCCCAATGAATTGAGAAGTAATGCAGTTTTAATTGTAACTCCAGTTGTATCTAGAAAGATTAATTGTTGGGAGCAAATCCTTGCGTGGGGCCAAAAGGGAGATATAAATCATTCAGTTAAATGATGAGATAATTTTCAAGCTCCCGTGGGTTTCAGAAAATGGACAAGAATAGCTTAAACTTGCCTCTTTCACAAAAAGACAATACCTCATGATAAGTAAGAATCTCTTTTTCCCCTCTCCAGTGAGCTCCCTGGATGTGGGTGAAATGTCCACTAGCGCTAATTTAATTGCAAGCGGAACCCTCTACTGTATGCAAGTAATACACATTTTTCAATAACAGGTAATGGAAATAGTGAAAGTGTCTCCTTGCTATCAGGTCATTTTATTTTTAAGTCAATGACAATAGAACTATTATGAACCAGCTGATGAGAGTTTAATTTGTTTAAATATAGAAGAGGATTTATTAGCAGTAATATGTCAGGATTACTGTGGCCCTCTACATGTAGCTCTTACATATGCATTAGACAATTTCACTTAATCTAAGCAAATCTAAACTAATCTAGGTAGATGCATAAGTATGGACTTCATTTTCCTTTCACTGAGACAAGTGTTATTTAGAAGACACTGGACCTAAAGCAGAGTAATTTAGCAGAGAATCAAGTCTTATACCTTTGTCTAATCTGAATATTGCATGAATATGATCATGATTCTAGACGTAATTAGGGTCACAGAATATGACTAATTGCTTCCATCAACATAAACTGTCCCTCTTAGCAAGGCATGCATCCATGTCAGCTGCTAAACAGCAGCAGTGGAGAGCACCTAGGAATAAGCTTCTCCATATTACTGCATAAATGACTCCCATTTCCCCTTACTTAAATATAAATTAATTAGAAACAACCCAGAAATATCTAGAATATTTGGGACGGAGGTTGCGCTCAGTCCATGGCAGCCCCCCTTGGCCGCTCCTCCCTCCTCACCCCTCTCCCTGCCCCAGCGCGGGCCCTTCCCCGGGCTGCAGCCCTTCAGGGACAACCTGCTCCCGCCTGGGCTCTCCACGGCCGCAGCTCCTGCAGGAAATCTGCCCCGGCTGCGGCGTGGGGCCCTCCCCGGGCTGCAGGGTGGGTCTCTGCTCCAGCGGGGTCTCTCCAGGGCTGCAGGGGATCCCTGCTCCGGGCCTGCAGCACCTCCTGCCCTCCTCCTCCTCGGGCCTCGGGGTCCCTCTGCTGCTGCTCCCTCCTTGGCTTCCTCCTCCTCTGCCTGTGCCCCTTTGGCCCTTTCTGGAACCTGTTTGCCCCCTGGAGCCCCCGGCTTGGCTGAGGGGCTCAGCTGTGTCCTGCGGTGGGGCCGGTGGGGCGGGCTGGGACCGGCTGTGTCTGGCACAGGGAACAGGTTGAATATTCTTGCAGAGCTGAAAAACTGTTGACTCCTGTTATTCATGCATTAAGTATTTTCAAGATTTTTTTTTAGCTGTTTCCTAATTATTTCAGTGACTAGAGGTTCCTCTAACCTTCCGTGAGTTTTTTTTAATTAAAAAACATGATGAATGAGTCAGAAAATGGAGAACTGGGAGCACAGAAAGCTCTTGAAAATGTTCCCACCCTCTGGATTACCAGAACTAGAGATTTGACAGGAAGTGCTGACACAGGTAAACAGTTTTAAACAAGTCATAGAGGTACTGAAAAAGGTAACAGCTTTTTTGGAGGAGAGTGGATCATTGCATTTTGACAGTTTATGTTTCTGGTGCTTGTTCAATTCCACTTGTTTGAAATTTGATGGACTTTTCTAGACAGAAGCCAGATTTGAAATTATATTGTGAATCTCATTGTCTGTTTTGTTTTCAATCCTCTCTTTAGAATGTCTGAGCAGTTATAATAATGATTAAAGGAGATATATATACACCCACATATACATTTATATATTCATATGTAACTAGTCTTACCCAATTGTACACATACACTTTTGGTTGCGAGTATTTTATCATGTGCTTGTCACCTCAGAATGAAAGTTTGTTTCAAGTATTAAAAAACAGTTCTGTTGGAACTGCTTTTCTTGAAAATGAGCTCAAGACAAGCTATTAAGAAATCCCTATGGCTGGTTTGTACGTCAATGATAGATGATGCAGAATTAGGGACCACATTCTGATATAATTTACTCTCCATTGAAGCTGCTGCATTTACACCTAGTCACTCTGGCAAAAATAAGACCAGAATCTATATCCAAATCCTCTTGGCAATAAATATTTTAGCCTTTTAAAAGATGCTTTTGAGGTTGTATTGTTGTGTCTATTCAGCAGATCAGAGAGAAGTTCTTTATTCTGTGTTGTCGTTCCTGTCTTTCACATGAGAGTCATTTAAAAGAGAGGAATGAGGACAAGTAGCATCGTTTTGCCAGGCTACATTCCTCATTCTTTCTTTTTTGGTTATGTGATGGATTTTAAAGAGAAACATATTTATTCTGATGTAAAAAGAAGCAAAATCACTGAGTGTTCTTTCTAGGTATTCAAAATTTTGAATTTTTGAACGTTAACATGATACATAAAAATCAGTGATTTCTACAGAAGTTATCAATTTGAGAAGTATATTGTCTGATGTAGTGTAGCAAGGTTGTAGTTTTTATTTTTATTTAAATGATTCCAGTGAGAAAGCAATAGAGTTTAATACAAAATGTGTCTAATGATTTATTTTCAGAGGATAATTTGCCAATTAAGCACAGGTAATCCTAAATAAATAAAGCCCCCTGCTCAAAATCATCTTGATACACTTAAACGTTTTCCAAGATATAGATAGATATGCATGAATAACAGCATGGGGACCTCAACATGATACTTTTAATTAAAGTCCAATATTCCATACTCATTGATAGAGAGTTTTTCTTTTTGCTTTTTGCCAGTGATTTCCTTGTTCAATCACATAATCTTTGAAGTATCCATTTTCAAGTAGAAAGAGTAAAATTTGCACCTTTTAGAGATAAAGTTAACACCAAAATCTTTATTCAAACAGTCAAATAGACTTTTTTTTGGAACCTAGGCTTAATATTCACACTTAAGGCCCTCTAGTGAGAAAGTGCCCTTTCCCCTTAAATACTAACACTTATTTCAGTCCTTAAATACTAAGCAAGCACTTTGGGAATGAATATGTGGACATGTGACTTCTTCTTCATCCTACAGTCACCAAGAACAGCTCTCCCTCCTTTTTAAAAGGAAGCAAATGGAAACAACATTTAAAAGCTCATTGATCTCTTGTCTGTAATAAGTTACTGACCAGAGCAACGCAAGTGCATAGGCAGCAAAGACACGTAGTTTAGAGGATTTCAGAGCTTTTCTTTGTCAAGGAACACAATAGAACATGGATACTTCGCATGCTGATCCCTCTCTTAAAGCAGAGTGGCCAGAAGAAAATAATAGTTTTGATACACCAAAGAACAATACTGTTCCTTAAGTGATGGTGATAGCTGTTAGCTCTTGGGACAAACTGATTATATGACCCCTGAGTCTAAGTTCAATTTCCTTTTCCTTTTTTATGTTGGTACTCCAAGCTAGACCATGATTTCTCAACCTTTTTTTCTTTTCTTTTATGCCCAGTCCAAAAAAGCACCTAACCACCTAAAAATATATTTATATTTCACTTATTGATTATAGAACTAAAAGTCTGTGGACCTTTTGTGCGCTGTGTTCATTAGCAGGGATGTTATTATAAGCATATTTGTAGCCATCAGAAAAGAAAAAGGAGTCTGAGCTACTACTACTTGATTTTTTTTTTTCTTTCCTTGTGCATAAGTATGTTCATGATTATATATGGACCACCTTCTGCTTTCGGTGTGCCATGAGTAACACAATGACAAAAAAGGAGTAGATGATAGATAGTAACTCTTGAGGCCTCCTATTATGGATATTGCTCTGAAATACTCAATTAAATATGCTGCATATGGCTGCATGTTTGTTTTCAAATGTATGTAGTATTTTAAAGAACACTGAAACAGGTGAAAATAAACCAGGTTAAGGGTTTTGTTCAGGTCCTTTGAATGTCTCAAATTACATGATAGATGTGTCACAGCTGACACAAAGGCTTGGTCTGGGTTCTTATTTTGTGTGTGCTGCACTGTGTCAGTTGGAACGTATTAGCTTAGTCTTAACTCCAGCACTCTTTTTTTCTTTTTTTCTTTTTTTCTTTTTTTGCCCCCCTGGGCTATTTCAGGGTCAATCTTGGGTCAAGGTTGGTTATTTTTCCCAGAATGAGTTGCAAATATGTGCAACTGGGAAAAATCATATTACTTCCCCCTAGTGAACTGCAGCCCAGAAAGCTCAGTGTGACAAAGTGCATAGAGATCGAATAAAAAATCCAGAGCTCTCTGTTTGGGATAGCATACTCTGGATTGATTTATATATTCATAATCCTCTTTGGAGCTGGATGAAGTGTGGCATATGTCTAATAGAGTAAGATAGAATGTGAAAGCTTTTTAAAGGGATTAAAATGATGCACTAAAATGGTAGGAATTGCCACAAGCATAACTCACATTTATTTGCAAGCATTACAATTTCACACATAAATCCATACTTCCATGTGAGTGAAGGGAGTAAGCCCTAATCCTGCTTAGGAAGCTCTGATACATGTTTAGTACATCGCCCTTCTGAGTCATGACAGGTCAGAAATGGTTCCTAAGCATCATTATGGTGAACCAATAGGAAAGCCCAGATTCTCAAAAGCAGGGTGCCACTGTATAAACATTCTTGGTCAATAAAAAAGCATGTTCCTTTGAGTCTTTCTGCTTCATTACTTTTAACATGCATTCTCTCAAAGTTGCATTAATGTTCGTAATCATTTGACCCTGACAAGGTGTACATCAAGATGAGAGTTAAATATGGGAAGGATATTTCATTTTCTTTTGAAAATATGCTGCTTAGATCTTTCTTCTTGGGCAGCTTTAAATGCTTCAATAATGATGTTTACATAAATTTCTTTGGAAAACGAATGAACAGAACAGATTTTTTAAAAATCTTTTTTCTCCCCACTCTTCATCCTGAATTAAATAATTCTGCTTTCTCATTAGTAAGATGATACTTTCAAGCTATCCTCTTACCAGTAGTTCTTAGTCTTCATTTATCCTCTTTCTGAACATTTAATCCTACATTAAAAAAAACCCCAAACCACTATGAAATTAATGGACATCATGGGAAACCTGTGCTTTTAAAAAATCCACCTCTTTCACATGATAGCATGTGTCATATGTCCTTGGATTTTAAGGAGACAGATTGAAATTATTATGGCCTGGCTTCAATTTAATTTTTCTTTTAAGTTCCATTTCACAAATCTCCATATATGGTATGGATTTAATTACTTGTTTTCTTCTTAAACTCCTTCTAGTTTGTCTATTATCTTTTTTTTTCTTTCAGAAGGGAAAAGTTCAAGTACAGGGGTAGGAGGGTGCATGAACCACTGCTAAGGTTCCCCTTCGCTACTATTTAGATCTTCAGACAGTTCATAGTTGCCTGCGAGAGGCTACAGTAAAATGTGTTAGTGACCATTCTGTGTGTAGATTGAGAAGTTTAAACAGATTGAAAAATTTCTAATAAAGCCTACATCTAAACAGCAAGTTTGAATTTGATCTGTTGCAAAGGGCAGAAGGAGTTCATTATCACATATGACAAGAGCCAAATTGGGCAGGTTGTTTTGTGGGCAACTTTTCTGTAGAAGGTCTGTATCTTCTGTTGCCTGCCTTTCTCACTGAGGAGGAACAATGTGTATTCTTTCTGGTCTGCATAGATCTAATCTCATCATTCATCTAAATTCAGTGCTGGAATTTGAATTCCGTTTTGTTCCTGATACTTAATTGCAAAAAGGAACAATTTCAGCTGTGAGATATGAGGATCTGTTCATGTCTTCAAATTAAGACACTGTCGTTACTTAAAAAACAGCTGTGCAATATCAGTCTGTGAGCTGTGCTTAGTTTGCTTTATTAATTCCACTATGTGTTCAGTGATGCTGTAAAAAGACCAAGTGACCAGACTTCTGTGACTGCTTTGTGTTGTCTATGTACATAGCACAGAAAGAATTGCAAAGAAACATAGTTGCCTGAAGGAGGAATGAGAAATTAGGGTGCAATACACATTTCAAGGACTTCAGCTGTGACACCAGAAGGGTATGGCCTACTATGAGCCTTTGTCAACATCCTGCACAAGGCTTAGGTACCCCAGCTGTCTTAAAAAGGCACTAGGTTTAGCTTAGTGGATCCACCTTAAGAGTGGGCACAGACCACTTTTAAATTATAGCTTAAGATGGAAGCCAAATCAATAAATTTCATCCTAAATTCCCTACCATATTCACATTTAGATATGCTGATGAAGTACACTCCTAACATGACCAGTATATGTGTAAACGTTCTGCTTTAGAAGGTCACTTTGAACACTGTGTTTTTAGAAGAGCTTTTACAATGTACACAACACACCAGAATGTTTAAATTGTCCTTCATATGGGAATAATAGCAGAGATGGGCAACACTTTCTTGTGGAATTACTTCTTAGGTTCAACTGTTTGGGAAAAGTTTTCATGATCTTAATTCATATTTTTCAATTTCTCATCAAAAATACACAGACACACAAAATTAACCAAGCTATAATAAATACCCACATGTTGCTGAAGCACAAGAGAATATGGGAAAAGAGGTTAAGGAGAAGAGGGAATTCTTGTGTGTTTTTTTCTCCCTAGCAAACAAAAAATAAATAATACTCTTTAAATAACATTTCTAATAACATTTGTATTCATTCTTGAAAACAAAAACATTCAGATTTAAGGGTAACATACTCATTTGTAACAGGAACTTCTTAGCAAGCAAATTACCTGTTCTTATCTACTGTGTTTGATGTTTTTATCACCTTTAAACATCGTGTATAAGAACATATAACTGGAAATGTCTATGAAAACTCCCAAAGGTTTTGTCAATGAACTTAAATAATAACCATGATAACTTGTATTTTAATTTATGAAATTTAAACTTAATCTCATACTAGGAAATATTTTGTTTCTCTATTCTAGTCATAAAAATAAGGTTAGGAAAGGAACTGAATAGTTTGTCAAGTTCCTCCTTACTCCCTAGCACAGGATGAACTAGTACAAGTGCTATTCCTGACAGATGTTGTCTAATTTGTTCTTCAAGATGTCTGAGGAGAACTCCAAAATATCCCCAGGGAATTTGTTTCAGCATTTTACACTTCCTCTTAAAAGCTTTCCAGATGCCTATTCCTGAATTATTCCTTCTTCTATTTAACCTAACTGCTTCCTTTTTTATTCACCATAGGCACAGAAATCAGAGTTGTTCTTTCTTCTGTAACCAGCATTTTGGGTACATTTACATAGTCTCCATCCTGTTTTCTCTCCCTTAAGCTGAGCAGCTCCAGTCATTTCGATCTTTTGTGGTTAGGAATGGTTACTGGAAAATCCTATCTTCCCCCAAACTCATTCACTCCTGTCCTCCCACCAAACTCATTCAAGCCTAACTTGAGGATTGAGGCTCAAAACTGGAAAACCTGCTTCAGCTGAGAGCTAAGAGCATGTCAGTAGTGGGAGATGTTACTCTCTTCCAGGCTTTCTCATCTGTGTCATCTAGTATTCCCTTCATGGACTGTTGGTAGGTTAGAAGCAGACTTATGGGTGTTTATCAGCTTGTAAAATCATTTAACTGTGTTTTCTTTGTTATTTCAATAATAGTTATGAAGAATTCAAGGAAATAAAACTTTTTATTGGAACAAAATAAAGTTTTGTGACTAACTTCATTAATATCCAAATTTTTGAGAGATCCTTTATTTCAGAGATTCTGAATACAGAGGTCTGAAATGTAAGAGATCATAACATTTCTGAATATTAGTCCTCGCCTTTTGCAAGGTTACATTTTTTCATTCCTTACGTCAGTGATGGTGACCTCGATGAAATATTTGACTTGCTGTAGTTTTGCATTCACTGTGTGGAGCTAAAGCTATAAACCCGTGTGCCTAGGAACTGTGCCTCGACTTGCAATAACCTTTAATAAAGACTAAGGAGTTACATGTATTTTATCTTTACATTCTTATTATTTGGATTGCATGCACTCACCTCACGTAGTTCTGGTGAAATACTTTCAGCTTTCAAAAAGGCTACATCCCCCTTTGTCATGTTAGTGAAATTGAGCTCCAAATATAACCCTGTCATATTCACAACTATGGAAAAGTTTCCGTTCTTCCTTTGCTGTCCTACATCTGCAGAAAAAGTTGTACGGCATTCATCTTATCTTTTTTAATAATTGTATTTAAAATTATGGTTATTTGTCAAATAGTCTTAAATCTGTAGCTGCAGATCTGTAAGTACCATGACCTGTCTCCACTGGAAAGGGCTGATGTAATTAGAAAAAAGCCTATATCAATCACTGAGATAATGACTATTCTGTCTCTCCCTCTCCCTCTCTGTCTCTCTCATCATCAATTACCCTGACTATTTTAGACAAAATATCAGACAAACCTACGTTCTTTTAGCTACAATGCTACCACTGCTATTAATGGAATTTTAAATCTTCTGTTAGACGAAAAGTTCCTAGGGACGCTATTTTGCAACAGCCAATTAAGGAAAGTCTAATTTATGTAATCTCACAGAATTAGTTATGGATTTAGTATATGTGGTAAAAGTTGACACACTTGGTACCGAGTGACTCTTCCGGAGTTAACTATCTGAATTAGGAGTGTTTTCCTTTTAGTTTCACTGTGACTTGTATTAAACACATGCATCAAAATGCAACTATAAGGTTAAAATAGCCATTATTATTACTGTTAGTAGTACTTCTAAAAATGCTTCTAAAGATGTTGAAACCACTGGGCCCAGAAAGATACTGAATGTCTACTATAGACAGGAGATATCCTACTATCAGTAGTTACCAAAAATGACTCTTCAACTAACATCTCTCATAAATTGGTCCTTAGAAGCTGATCGAACAAAACACAGCAGTATGATAGAAATATCTGCTAGAACTTAATCTTTTGCAGAGTAGTGGCAAATTTAAGTATAAAGTTAAGCATATCCTTAGGATTTGTATTAATTCTGGGAAGATTTTCATACAATGATATTAATATGTAAACAAAGTCACAAGGAAACAATTTTTTCAGATAAATTTTCCTTTTGCTGAGGCCAGGTGAATAAATAAAAGTTTCCTTACACTTCTCTGGCTTGAGTTGTCAGCTCTTCAACAACCAGATGACACCTTTAGCCTGTTGGCCTATGTCGACTACAATGGTGATCCAAAACAATCCTTTGACAATGACAGAGGTTGATTCTTCACCCTCAGAGGAGCACAAATGTCCTACAGCTGCGTCATTTTCCAAGAGCGATTTAGTTATTGGTTAAGCAGTGCTTGACTTTGCTGTTGTTCTTATCTTTCAAAAATGTTATACATTGGTAGTAGCCTTTCCAGGCATGCAGTGAAATGCAAAAGGTAAAAAAAATGTTTGCAGCAGAAGGCTTCTGAAACTGAACATTTCATCCTTTGCCAGGCAAATGCTACATATCTCTTTCTGATAATGAGCACATTTGTTATCAAACTGCACAAAGGCCACCTTATAAAACATACTAAAGATGAGTCAGAAATCTGCAATTTATGGCTTGGTGTATTGACCTTATCCCACTTTGATGTTTTAAATATTTTCTCCAAGTTTAGCGCTACTGCTGATGAATGGATTAATACAACACTATTTCTTATTAATACAATACTATTTCTTATTTTGTTACTACTTAAATGTTACCTTTATTTATATGATATATAATTACCTTCAAACAGAATTCAAAGCTGATGAAGAATTGAAAGTCTCTTTTTGTCTCTCTTAAAAATCTGTCTATATATGTGTCTGCATGTGTTCCTGCAGTATCTGCTGCCACTTAATAGATTATAAAAAGTCCAGGTTATAATGAACAGAAATAAGCCAAGGGGAAGTGTTTGGTGATCTCAGTCTAGTTCATACTGACATTTTTCATTGAAAAACATACTAATGGCAGCTTCTCAGGATCACAGCACAACTGGAGTTTGGAGTAATTTAGCAATGAATCTGAATTTCGCAGTTAGTCTTCATCTTACCAGCATGGGCATTGGAAAACTTTGATTTCAACATCCACTGGCAGAATTCATTGGTTTTGAGACTGTTGAGAACACAGCTGGCTGTAACCTTAAGTCTTGAAGGCAGAAAGCATCTGCTTGGTAAAGTCATTCACCTTTTGCTGGAAAAGAGCATTTCTGATAAATTCCAGCATGGCTTTTTGTTCTCTCAGCACAGGAAGTGTTCTCACCTATATTTTTGTAATGATTTGCTAATGTGCTCTTACTCTAGATGTTAGATTGTTTTAATGTTGCTTGATCTGAGTGCTGCTTTTGACACTTTTGATTACGATAGCATCCCACTTGATCGTGTCTAATGTTCTCTGGGCTTAGCTGGCTCCACATTTTGAGTTCATGTCAATCCTGTTTGTCCAACACATGTGGGGTAATTTTTTCTTTTTTCTTTTTTTTTTTTTCCATTAGGAGAGTTCCCTTGGCCTCCTTTGCTCAGAAGTTATTTATGGGAAATTTCTTTCACCAATTCAGTTCTGAATACTTTGTTTCTGCACAAGAGCTGTCACTGAAAGCAATGTTGAAAGGGAAGACTGGATGTTTCCAAAGAAACAAAAGGAATGTGTGTATCTTTTTACAGTATTCCCTCTTGACATCTCAGTTTGAGCCCACTGACTTTAACAACCACATGGTTTTACTTTGCATAGTAATATGATATATTAGCATAATTCATAGTCTACTTTCTGTGTTCTATTTGACTATATTTTTGTGAAATGCAATAGTGTGAAGAACCACAGCACCTTAAGGCTATAAAAATTTTCCCAGTAATTTCTAAGGGAAAAATCTCAACTCACAAAAACTCCTAACCCCTAGGAAATAAGAGAGAACTGAAAAAAGAGAATTTTGATAAGATTGAGGATTATTTTAATGAGACAGAAGGAAACAAATGTTTCATAAAGCAAGAAGGGCAGTATATCACACCTGATACACTGGTGACAAGGACACAGAGACAGAGATTTTCCTGACAGATAGATCACAGCTATGTCTTCCAGTCAGGAGCAAGAGACAACGCTTATGCTTGGACTTAGGCCCAGAAGGCTAAGGGGGTAAAAACTGTACACTCTCCCCTTCTACGCAAATAGGTGGCTTATTGCAGTCCAGAACCCTGTAGGGTGCATTATAGCCCTCTACCCTGACCATCTATATCATATGATTTTCCCCTAAAGAGATATCCTAAAGGAAGGAAAGGAGAAATAAAGTAATGGTTTCTAAAAGGGCAGGAAAGCAGGGCATGCTTCGTTTTGGGTAAAAAACAATAAGGAAAAATATTTATTAGAAGCACTACAAAATTAACCAAATTCCATATAGTCAAAAATTAAACTCATAGCCTTTAAACATGTGAAAATAATTCAAAAGTGTCAAGTCACATTAAAAGCTATCCCATGAAACATCTCTGAGTTCAGAGAAGTGAATCACTAGACAGAAGGCAAGAAAATTCAAAGCCAGATGTGAGACAGCCAGTGAACCTTGCCTTGTGAACTGTACTGCATTAGCAAGACAGGATCAGATGCTAGCAAGTTGCACTTCCAAAAAGAATTAAATCAATGCGATTTGATCCATCCTTTGAACTTTTTGAGACCCTTCTGTCTTCTCTTAAACATTGTCCAGATCACAGAAATGATGGATCCATTAGTTTTGATGAATTTGACATTGCTGTGTTCCAGCTTTAATCTTCCTTACCATGTTAAAGAGTATGCTGGGGCAAACCTTTTGTTCCCTTGAACAGAAAAAGAAAGGACCACACTGCAGCTCCAAGCAAGTCTATGTAAAGCTGTGAGGAGACATGACAGTGGAAAGCAGGAGGAAATAAAAACTAGTCACAACATGGGGCAGATATTTGATTGCACTTGGTAGCCCATATGGGTTCATACACAAGCAGTTTACAATGGTAATATTCTGAAACTAAGGATCTGAGGGTCTTTGATACATCTCTATGAAGCAATGGGTTCTTCCCCCAAGCAAGTGAGTGCAGAGGCATGAAAGAGTGTTTATAAGGGCCTCCGATCTCTTTGGAAACTAATCTTTGTTTCCTCAGGCTGCCTAGTTAAACCTGCTTCGTCAGAGGAGTCACACATAGACTTTCCACAGATTACTCTTGTGATTGTTTCTCACTTTAGGTTTTCCAGTTCAAAGATGAACTGAAATTAGGAGATCATCATAGAGTAAATTTACCTTTTGGTTTGAAGACAGGATTAATAGTCTACAAAAGAATTAGACCTGTCCTTAAACACTTCTGATCTCCACTGTCCTCTTCAGTTTTTCCGTGGCTCAGAAGACAGCCTGAATATTTTAAGCTGCCTCTTGCTGAGTGAGAAGGACTTTTGGCACCACAACAGCAAATTAATTTGCCATAGTAGGCAAGTTACATGTCCTTTTGTATTTTTAAAATATCC
>VZSC01002803.1:0-10931 GCA_013398225.1 Steatornis caripensis | reverse complement strand
TGCTGTGGCCCCACCTCAAGTCCTGTGTGCAGTTTGGGCACCTCAATGCAAGAAGGATGTGAAACTACTAAGAGTGTGTCCAGAGGAGGGTGACCAAGGCACTGAAAGGTGTCAAGGGTGAGACTTACAAGTAGCAGCTGAGGTCACTTGGTTTGTTCAGCTTAGAGAAGGCNCAAGGTAATCCTGCTCACACATACAAACCAGGGAATGACAAGCTGGAGAGCAGCCCTGCAGAAAGAGACCTGGGGGTTTGGGTTGGTGGCAAGTTGAATATGAGTCAGCAGTGTGCCCTGGTAACCAAAAGGGCCACCTGTGTCCTGGGGTACATCACAGTGCAGCACAGCCAGACAGCCAAGGGAGGTGACCGTCCCACCCTACACTGCACTGCTGTGGCCCCACCTCAAGTCCTGTGTGCAGTTTGGGCACCTCAATGCAAGAAGGATGTGAAACTACTAAGAGTGTGTCCAGAGGAGGGTGACCAAGGCACTGAAAGGTGTCAAGGGTGAGACTTACAAGTAGCAGCTGAGGTCACTTGGTTTGTTCAGCTTAGAGAAGGCAAGGCTGAGGGGTGACCTCATGGCAGTCTACAACTTCCTCAAGAGGGGCAGTGGATGGGGAGATGCTGATCTCTGCTCTCTGGTGACCAGCAATAGGACGGGCGAAAATGGAATGAAGCTGCGTCAGGGGAAGTTCAGATTGGACCTTAGGAAAAAGTTCTTCACTTAGAGGCTGGTCTGTCACTGGAACAGGCTCCCCAGGGCAGTGGTCACATCACCAATCCTGTCAGAGCGTCTTCAAGGAGCATCTGGATGATGCTTATAGTCATATGGTTTAGTGTTACGTAAACTCCCTGCTCCCTGCAAGGAGCAGGGAGTTGGACTGGATGATCCTTATGGGTCCTTTGCAACTCGAGATATTCTATGATTCTATGATCCTGTGATCTCATGGCTGTCAGACTGAGATCCAGGTCTGTAGATTTTGGGTCTTTTTTTTTTCTTTGCCTGAAAATCATCTGAACATATATGAGTTTGAAGAAATCAGAAACCAAAACACTTCGTATCTCTCTGAAAAAAAACCTGGTGAGAAGGGAAAGTGGTTATGTAGCACTGAGTTCAGATTTGATTGTTCAGATCTCATCTTACATCACAGGAGGACTTGTTACAGTCCAGAAAACATCATTGGTAGAGGTTATATGATCATGCTATCCCACTTTTTTTCCTATTTTTCTGATCCTATGGCCCATTGCACCGGTGCTCAGCATTCTTGCATCATGAATAAGCCTTAGCAGGCTACTGTCTATGATGATTCTTAGTAACTAAGAGCCTTTTATAAAAATTGAGATGACTGAAGAGCAGAGACTTCCTGCCCGTGTTCTTGTCAAGATGACAGGACCTCTAAATGCCACAACGTTGCTGATCTTCCTATATACTAGCATGTCTGTACCATGGCTAAGTTAGTTGTGGTGTGATTTTGTTCTTTTGGAAAAATTTCATCTGATCTAGGACAGGAATAATTTTTGGTGTTCTCTCTTCAGGTTCATGTAAGCAGTAATATGATTTGGTAAGTTCTCTTTGGAGGGAGGAGAAGATTAGACAGGACATCTCTCTCTGTATCTAGCCAAGAAGTAACAAAAGCCTTGCCCTACACTACAAGCCTCTTGAAATTGACAAAAAAAAAATTGTGAGAGAAGGGGAAATTTGAAAAAAAAAACAATCTGCGAACTATAAATAATCATTGTAAATTACAATAATCTATGATCTGTGGTCTCAATGGGGAGCTGAATGCTAGTTAAAGATCTGCCTATGAAAGAAAATGTATGTTTAGCAGACACTTCTAACGATGAGTATGTTACAAACTACAGAAAAAATCTTAGAAGTAGTGAAGGCAACAAAGTACTAAATCAACAAACAACTTCTTACCAGTTATCTCATCTCCAAATATTCATATTTCATACTTATGGATTGTAGCATCACCTTCATATGTTCTATATTTTTTTTTCCCAAACAATAACCTTTTTAAATCAAATTAACAAAAAAAAAAATCCCCTTTTAGCAGTATGCTTTTTTTTTTTTTTTCCTAAGACACCCTACTGGTGCTATAAATCAGGAGAACTGACAAGCTGGGAGAAAAATCATGGAAATTAAGGGATGTAAGGTCCAGAAAACAGGATGATTTAGTTTAAAAGTGTGAAGACAGGAAGGGAGGCTTAACAATCTTCCAATATGCAGAAGGCTGAGGAGTGAGGATTAGAATAATATAATCTATATGACCACTGAGGACAAAACAAGATGTAATTAACTCAGATTGCAGCAGATAAGGTATCACTTGAGGACTGTCAAAAACTTAAATGCAGGTAAGCACTGGAATAAGTTGATTAAGAAGGTGATGGAATCACATAAACACTGAAGAAGGTCACAAAAGAAAAATGTGTCTGCCAAGAACAAGCTAGGTACAGTGGCAAGATTTCTCCCAGCCAAGTTTTCTACAGTTAAGTGAAAAGCATTTGAAAAAACAGAAAAACTTTGCTGTTGTAACACTAAAGAAAAGTGATGGAAGTGATTTAAACTTCTGCCACGTGTTACCACAATTTTGAAACAGCATGAAAGAAGTGGTAAAGCGAAGCATGAGAGAGATTGCGCTGGTTTCCACTCTAGGCAATTGCCAAGAAGATTTCAATTGTCAGAATTTTCACTGAAGAGAACTTATGTGAGCCTCCCCTGCTCCCAGTCCTTGTAATTTTCAGAGGGAGTTTTGTTTGTCCAAATACGTGACAACCTTCACCATGATTCATTCAGAAATATCTACAGGTATTACAGCTTGATAACAAAAGTATTGATCATTGTAAAGTTTTTCCAGCAAGTTTTATATGACATATTTGAAATAATTACCATCTTGAACATACTGTTCAAAACAGACAATAAAATTGAACCAGAAAGTTGCCTTGTTTCACTGTGGTATGTGGCACTACCATTGACTTAATCAGGAATGGATACATCACAGGCCCTGAATGTCAGAAAAAACAGATTTTATTCTTGTGGCAAAGTTTTGTTCGTATGTTAAGCAGTGGATGGGAAAGAATCAGATTCCTCCACTAAACTTTAGTTTCAGGGTATTATGGTTGGTTCTGGCTGTAAAAGTTTTCCTTAAAAGAGCATTTTAAAGTGGGATCAAATGACCAGCCACAGTTGTACCTATATTTTTTTTTAGAATATATCCATAGCACATAGATTTCACAACATACAGTTCTTCCAGTTATTCACTTTCTTAGAAACCTACAGAATAAAATATATGAATACTGGGAAGGAAAGTTTGAGCTCATTAGAGCCAAGAGTCAAGAAGCGCTTTGTTCTAGTGAAGATGGATCTCAAATGTGAGATACAAGAATACTAAAGTGCAAAACTGCAGTTTTAAGTAGATGGTAGGGTCCATTGCAATTTAGTAAAACAGTTCAAGCCCTTCCTGGAGGGAAGATCCCATTGAATAAGGATAGGAAACTCCATCTCCTATTCACCATGCCCCTTCTATTAAATTGTTAGTTGGGCAACTCTTCTTGTTAGATGATGGCAGTGTCTCATCGTATTGAAAACTTCACTATCTTTCAACTGAACCACAGCAAGTCTCTATACCTCGGCATGATTAGTGCTTAGGAACCTCCAGCTAGTACAGAGCAGCGTGTAATGTTTCCTCAGCAACAAGCACATCAGGAGCAATTGTTTAATGTCTTCACTGTTTTCCTGTAGGATAGATTGCCAACCCAATTCAAAGACTGGGTCTTTTTCTTCTAGTTGCCTGCATTGCCTGAGTATGGTATACTCAAAACACTATGTGAAATGCCATGGTGAAAATCATGGCTGAGATTTTAACTATTCCATCTTTGTGGAGTACCCTGGCATACAAGAAAGATGAAGCTCATCTAAACCTGCTTGGCATCTGGCTTATCATTGTGAAATGAATGTGCAAGGAATCTAGGGATCATTACAATCTTACCATTTTCTAGGCCATATGGCAAAATAGGTTTGTTTGTTTGTTTGTATTATCTGTAACTGTCATTTCAAATATATATTTATATGTGTGTGTGTGTGTGAAAGAGTCCTTGAACAAGCTGATAAAATATAAACTCTCTTCTCCTTTCCTCACCTCTCAAACACAAATAAAAGCCCAACTAAAAGCCATGAATTGACTATGTCCGTCTCCTTGGGAGGATGGTGGCGGTCGGTCACGTAGCTCTAATGGAAGATGCTTTAAGTAGTGTGCTCATCTTGGCATAAAACTCTGTATCAGACTTAGAGAGTCCATTTGTAGGTGGACTAAAAGTGTGAAAATAAATTTATTTCTCCATGGTCTTCTAGTAAGAAGAACGGGAAAATTAGGCTAGAAGGAGGACTATCTCTAGGTTTATTAAGTAAGAGGCAGACTAATCTGAATTACCTGCTCTTTGATCCAATTACATCTTTCTCTTTTAAAACCTGTTTAGAATTTTAAATTGTTCCTATTTGTTTTACTGATCCTGCTGCTGCTCTGCCTTTTATGTGGTCTATACATGCTCTCGAACAGAATAACTGTAGCAATGCTTTTTTGCTGACTTTTCTTTAGCTTTAGTTACTGCCATGCCTGTTCTTTTACATGAGAAGAGTTTGAGTGTATCCTGTCAGTAACTCCAAAGTGATCAAAGCATGTCTTGAGATTGTGGAGAAATTGAAAAGACATAACAAAAGAGTCATCCTCATAAATGAAAGTAAGGCACAGAATTTGGCTGGAAAATGCTGAGGACATTTTGTATGACATACGCTGAAATTAATAGACATTTCAAATTGTTGTGAGAAATCAAAAGAGGTTTTAGATGCTTTTGAATAGCCATCAGAGGAGCACAAAAGACTGCAGCTCACATATACTCTATTTTAAACCTGGCAAAATAATATTCAGAGTTTTTTTCCATAAACATGTACTCACAGTTGCACGCTAGCTTATTCAAATACAAACCTTTATAAAGGTTATGGCAGACGGATGAGTGGACATTTGCCTTAAACATTTCTTGGTACAGAAGACCTGAGCTTTTCTGCACAAAATGCAAGCATTGCAAATTTCGTGGCAGCCACAGGAAATGAAAAACAGGGTAATAGCTCATGTGCATATCAGGCGTTATAACCACAAGGAGGAACGGGACACTGGTTTCCAGCCCTGTGGAGGCAGGACTGAGACAGTATTTTTCCACTGTCATTACCTCTTGTGGTTTAGGTGTCTGTCTATAGCTAACTGTGCATGTGCAGGGTGTTAGGTTGTCAGCCTTGTGGAGGGTCTCATCTGATGTGACCCCCGAAATAGTCCCCCTGACACCACCTGGGATACACTGAGCCTGTGCAGAACCAGACCACACCTCATCACGCCCGCCAGGAAGATGAATGAAGTTTCTTGGAATCGGGTGGAGATTTTGGGACTTGAACCGTATAAAAATTGTACCACCAGAAGAATGAGACACCCAGACAAGACACCCAGAGCAACAAGGACCAACGGGACGCTGCTGGATCCATGGGTGATGTAATCTTTCTTCTCTCTGCACTGCTCCCCCCCTGCTTCGTTTTTATTGACTACATGTAAGTAACAACGTGTGGCACAGGACTTGTCTATGCAGTTGTTTATCCAGTTAAGCCATCCCCATTGAATTATCATATTTCATCACATGCCTTGTATTTTGTATTAATAAATCATAAAACTGGTTGGCTGGTGTCGTTTCACCTTAATTGAGTTCAAGGTTATCATGAACTTGGTCGTTGGTCCCAAGGCGAGGTAGGTCGCCCTAAACAACTCATTTCAGGTTGCGACAGAGGTATATAGCATGAAAACAACACAGGAAAAAAAAAAGATGATACGATATAATACAATTAAAATGCAGAAAGTAGTCAACCAGATTTACTGAGTAAAATCCTGGCTCCATTTCAGACTTGGGAGTTTTGCCAAAAATTTTGATAGAGCCAGGATTTCACTATTTGCATTCTATGATAGAATAAAAAGGGAAAGAAGATTAAATGCAAAAAAGGGAAAGAAAATTCATATTCATATTCAGCATACATATAAGTTCACATAGCTATGGATTTCATATATAATGACAACTATCAATATTTGTCAACATGATATATTTTTAGTGAAAACTTATACATATTTCATACATTGCAAAAAACAAGGTATGCTGGTATTGTTGACTTTCTATGGCAGCAGTTTGTTTCAAGTATGGTGTGAGAGTCTGGAGACTGACGAATTAATATTGAAAGGAAATGGAGCAGAAATTCTGGTAACTACCTGTTTTGTTCAAGAATACCATTGCTAAGGAATGCTTGTGCGTACATGAACAGAAGTATCCTACTTGGTAATTTTGGTCTTCATGTATGGATATTTGTGCTTGAACAGTGCTATCAAGCCCCAGAAAGTTATTTGTTTAAATAATCTGCCTATTATAAGACTGTTCTTTTTAGTGTGAGGAAATTGCCTTTGTTCCTCTGTGTGACTTACGAAATGGCCACTAGCTGCAGGATAATGAAGGCATGAGCAGAACTCATGGATTTTGTTCCTTGATACACTTCCTTCAGATTATTTTTTCTCCAAGAGTTTATTTTTTTGATCTGCTATTGTTTTGACAGTGTGCCATTATCCTTCAACATAAAGACTTAAGAGAAATATTGATTTATTTTTATTTATCATGAGTCAGTGATCCTTAAAAAAGTTGTTTAGTCTTTGGCAAAGGAGAGAATTGAAGTTCCTGGAACAATTCCAGTTTCCTTCAGTCCTGAGAGTTCCTAATGAGCTGGGAAGTATTGGGAAGAAAAGGAGACCACTTACAAAGACAGTAGACTGAAGAGATGGAAGTCCATATGACGCCCATATATGAGACTCATAAAAGAGGAAAAGGAGATGCCAATTCCAACTTGGCCAACTCCCTGAGCAGTACGATGGGAATATAGGCCCCCAAGTAGAAATACTAGGATGGGAATGTGTTGGTGCAAGTGACCTGTTTGATTTTTCCTTGTTAGAAACTCTTGAATAAAATACAGCATGCTTTCACATTGGTAGAGGTAGACAGCATTCTCATATCACACTTCGCCTTTGTTCAGACCTCTCAGCAAGCATTTCAAATGCTGGATTAGTACAGGATGACACTCAGTCCTTTTGTTTGAAGGTAATGCTGTCTTGCATTTTTTCCCAGTTTAGTATCCCACTATCAATATAAGTCTCATTATTTCTACTCTTGTCTTTCTAAGAGCATGCCACAGGTGTAGATCCCATCACTCAAATAGGCTTTACAGAGCTTTACAAAGACAATTACCTTTTACTTGCAAGATTGGGACCAGTTAAATATAGATTACTTGTAAAACAGCCAATAAGCTGAAGACTTCCCTGCTCTGACTCACCTTCCCTCTCAAATGCGTTGTTGAGAGACACCTGAGATTTGCAGATTGCCCTCATTTTACCCAGGGTGACTTGGTTGCTAGGTGATCTTGTGCTGTTAAACCAATTCTCCCAGCTGGAGGACAACCTACGCTTACAGCATCCTTCTTTTGGGGGAGGATCATCAGGCTTAATGATTCTTCATTGTTAGACTGGGTCTTTACTCCCTTGAGTACCAGCAAAACCTGGAAACAAAAAAGAAAAGGAAGACTAGAATCATTGACTGTGTTTCCCAAGTGGAGAGTACAGCAATGAAGAGTATAGAAACAACATGTTCATGATCTCATACAGAATTAATAAATACTCTTTTTAAAAATGAGCATATTCTGGAAATAGTTGCACGAAATTCGGCTAATTAGCCATTCGCTTTCAAGGAACTGTCCAAGCTCAGAAGTAGTCTGTTTGAATATTTCTTTTATCTTCTGCTTACGTTTATGAAAAAGTCTTGTTAGTTGTAGTCGTTTGTTACCTGGAAAATTATTTCACATTTTCCATCCTTTAGTTATACAAAAAACCTGAAAAGAAGTAAAAATTGCCTATTAAACAATCCTGCCCTTAACTCAGAGAGATTAGTAGTGTCTTGAATAAATACATAATTTGTTAATTTTTCATTTCCCTCTATATATTTTTCTCATCTCTTTCATTTATAAAGTGTCTGTGACTTTTATAAGATAAGGAACAATGGTGCTTGGAAAGTAGCCCAGAGGCCACTGTTCACCATGAGAAAAGTATATGCTTTGTATGAAGTATGAGGTTATCACACTGATAAAGCTTAAATTCTGGAAGAGGGTGCTGGAGAACTAAAGGAAGAAAAGCTGAAAAGAAATGAGGGAGGCAAAGTTGTACCAGTAACATATTGTTGTGAGATGCTAGGCATAGAAACAATCCAGGTTTATGAAAGAGAGCAGGAGAACGCTGGAAGGAAAAGTGAGCATGTAGTGTCAGCAATCAACGTGCCTCTGTGGAACAGCTTCTTTACACATAGCAGCAGTAAAGGTTGTGTCTCATTACAGCAAAAGTAGGAAAATTTGCAATCTTCAAAAGAAAACTACAAATGGATATAATGGCAAGAGGCACCCAACAGACTTGAAGAACATATCTGATTGAAAAACGATCTTGTTAGGCAAAGGCAAAGTTACTTCCACAATACAGTTATTTCTCCTCCTCCTCCACATTTTCAGTGTGTGAATTTAATTCTACAAAATTCTACAATATTAGCATATACTTTTCTCATGGTGAACAGTGGCCTCTGGGCTACTTTCCAAGCACCATTGTTCCTTATCTTATAAAAGTCACAGACACTTTATAAATGAAAGAGATGAGAAAAATATATAGAAGGAAATGAATACAAGGAATACAAATACAAGGAAATACAGTGTCACTGTTGCGAGAACATAGCAGAAACATTCAGCAACAAATGCCTTTGCAGGAATACTGTAGACCTGTGAACGAAGAAACTACAGAGGAGAAGAGTGCAGAGTTAGGAAGATGCCACTGGCCCTCACAACTGTAGCTATGCCAGAAAGCTTTCTCATCTTGGAGGTGAAGGTGTAACGAGATTCAGCAGCTGTCAGATGGTATCAGGAAAGTTCATGCAGGAACTGCAGTTTTAACAGGACATATAATAAACACTGGAACAAATAAGAGAAATGACACATCACTTGAAGACACGAACAACGTGGGTCATTACAAGATTACATGCAGGACTCACTAGGTGAAGCCTGTGGCTTGCTTTATTCAGTGAGTCAGCCTAATTGGTGATTAATTAATTCTGATCTTTTAGTATGTGAGTGAGTGCAGTGTTACTGTTCATTAAGCAAATAAAACAGGAAGGAAAGCACATGCACAGTAAGGTCTTGCATAAAAATGTTTGCTAAAAATATGCAAATCAAAGAGCTGAGCTCTTTCTCTATGCATTTTGCTGCTCTGGCATGTGCCTGGGAGCCTCAGAAAGAGAGCTAAGAACTAAGTGGAGGCCACCAGGGGAGCTAAGATTCCGAAGAGAGTGCATAATTCCTGTAGAGTCTAGGAGTTTTTTGGTTTGTTTTTTTTTTTTTTTGAGGGGTGGGGTTTGTTTATTCATGGGTGACATTACTCAGCAACATGATGCTTCGCAACTTGACCACATTGGAGATGGCTTTCTGTCACTTTGAGACAAGGAAGAGGGTTTCATGGATAAAACACTGGCCACTCTAATTTGGGAATGGTTCCAGGGCTAATGCATTTGAATTAGAGGAAGACTGGAAATGTTGGCTTTAAGCAGAAAATTTGAACTAGACAGAGCCTGGAAAACTAGGCTTTAAATGGAAACAGGGCCACAGTGAACTTACTACCATGAACTCATAAATCTCAGGTTGTGGGTTTTCAAACTACATAGCTCCACTTTGTACTAAATCTCAAGTTTGCGAATATTAAACCAATCTAACATCTTAAGCTAGTACCTATTCCTGCACCACCGAGGTCAACGGGAGTTTTCTCAGTGCCATCATTGTCAGAAGTCTGGGACTGTAGAGCTACAACAAGGACAAACCTGTAGTAACTATCTTTTTCAGCAGTTGCTCTAAATATATTGCAGCACACTAGATGGCAGAATTTGGAAACTGATATGCACCTACATTTTCAAGTTCAGTAAACATTTACCTGAAAGTTTTCAGAAACAATACATAGAATGTGATCCGTGTAAAAATATGTCAGTGTAAATGAAAAACATAGAAAATGGTACTTGCTCAGGAACTGAAAATGTATGGTGATCCTAACTGCTGTACGATCCCTTTTGATCAAAGTGGCTGTTCAGACATTCAAGTCCCCTGAAGACACAGTAAGATATCTTTGATATAAAACTATTTATTTACAAATATTGTCTAAAGTCTCTTTCCCTGAATATGAGAGGAACTAAATGCTGGGAGGAGGCTGTTCTTCCAAAGCTTATTTAATTTTGTGGCTGATCTATTAACTATCCAAGATTTTTCTCAAGGTTCTGCTTCCTCTGCATCTGTGACCATTGGCCAATAAAACTCAGTGTCTACGTATTTCTTCCTCTGAACAGATTTGTACTGGACTTTTTGGGGGCAGGAGATTTATTCTGTTTGAGACCTTTTGTAGTTTCAACTTAAACCATAGCTTTACACAAATGCAAATTTGCAAATGCAAGTACCGTCTGGTGTCTTCTTACTCTGCAGGAAATTGTCATTGTACCTCCCTGTCATGTTCCAAGTAATCTCAAATTAAAGAAATGGTAAATCAGCTTCCAGTCTCCCCAGGAACTTTTTTCTCCATTTATTTCTCTTATTCTTCTCACTTCCTGACATTCTGTGTGAGTGGTTTGTAGAATTAAACAGTCCACAAGGAGTCTGAGCAACAAGACGGGGTAAGGTAAGGAGGAACACTCAGCAAAGAACAGAGGCATAGCAAGGAGCAGTGGCATGGATTGGAGGATCAACATGAGCTCGAAAGAGCAGAGCCCAAAACTGCACACAGGACTTGAGGTGGGGCCA
>VZSC01002802.1:69923-81208 GCA_013398225.1 Steatornis caripensis | reverse complement strand
GGGAGCGCCCCGCGCCCCGCCCGGCCCCGGCCCCGCCCCGGGGGCTCCCGCGCCGCCCTCGGCCCCGCGGCCCCGGGCTGTGGCGGAGCTGCAGGCCGAAGCCTCGCCGGGCAGCGACGTCGCACCTGACCCAAAAAAGGAGCCAGCAGCAGAGTATTTATACATTTATTTATAGTGAAAGTACGGTTCTAAGTATTTACAACACATAGGAAAGACAACGTTTGTACACGTGAGCCAGCAAGGTCTTCCAGGGGTGCGGCGGCGACACACCGTCCCTGTTCGAAAACTATTGCCCCTGTTCCGTTGCAGTCCCCGCACTGCTGCTCCCTATAAGAGTCCTTCCTGCCGCAGCCTGCCCCGCCAAGAAAGCCCACGGTGCAGTTCGCGTCCATAAACAATCCAACAACTCACTCCAGGGTTCCACCTCGCGCTTCAAGGCAAGCGCAAGGCCAGCACACCGGGCGCTGGCACTGCATGGACGCGCTGCTGCCTGCCACATCTTTGTTACACCACCGTGAAACAGAAGGGGCAAAAATCAAGCGAAGGAGTTAAGAGACAGGGGCGAACCTCAGGCAAAGGAGTTCCGTCCAAATTGCTGAAGGGGAACGAATCCAGGGCTGACTGGAGAAGATTAAGTACCAGTGCTACAGCGCCAAGTCCACCCAGGGATGAGCGGCAAGACGAACCCATCCAAAAAAACAAGCATCCCTCCCGCCCCGACATCTGGCTGGAAGGAGAAGTTGTGGGGTTAGTAAAACCACATTTCAAAGAAAAAGCTGTGCTGAGTTACAGGAGATGCTTAAAGTGAAAACAAATTAGGAAATGCGATCCTCAAGTTGCTCAGAGGATATTCCTTTCCTTTGTTGAAAAGTCCAGACATTGAAGCTGGGTCACCGTGAGCTCAACGGGACTGCAAACACAGGCTGACAGCAGGAACGCTCAGTAAAATACGAACACCAGGCATAGAACAAAGTCAGGACGACTGACTCTCTCCATTCTCAAGTTATGCTGGAAAAATGGGAAATGCAGACCAACAGGCTTCCCTAGTTTCTCTTTACAGTACTTCCCCCATTGCGTAAGGGACTACCCCGTCAGAATATTATTTCAAATATATTTTTTTTATTTGACAAATTCACTGCAGAAATAAAGATTTTAAAAATAATGGAGCCCTTTCAAGGGGGAATATTGATCCCTTTAGCTTCTGCAAATGTAAAAACAATGCCTATTTGCAAAGTTTGTTCTGTAATATACATGCCTTATTGCTAGAGGGGAAAAAAAAAAAAAAGATGCATGAAAACTCTTCTGCAGCTCTTACGGTGCCATCCAAAATGGCATCTGTTGTTTAGCTCGCTGTTGTGAGGAAGGGTACTGGTATCCCAAACTCCATCCCTGTGAAAAAGTACTTGCGTTTTTATGGCCACCATGTTCCTCCTCTTCATCTGATGAATCTCCAGCATATGCCACTAATCCAAAGCCCTTTTCTGCAGTTTTCATCTTCTTAGCTTGATGATCTAGGAGGGGAAAACAAAACAATCCCCCCAGCCCCCAAGAAGGAAAAATAAAAATAAAAAGAGATAAAATGCCCGAAAACGAGTTAATTAAAAAAAAAGATGTTAATTTTAAATTGTTAGTTGGACACCATTTTCAGGTCACAAGGCCAATGGTCATCCAAGGTCGAAGGCCACACGAAACAGCACCAGCAACAGCACATGTGATCCATCAGAACCATGTAAGAGAACAGAGAAAGAAGAAAGAAACACACAAAAAAGGTAAAGTTAGCAAATGGGTCTAAGTGATGGCAATTTCACCGTTAAAGAGATAAATACGTAAAGAAAAGTAGAAATTTTGTTCAAAAGAAAGCTAACAGAAGAGCAATCTCTGGGACCAATACTGCAGAAAAACTAAGGTTAAACAGGCTAACATGATGTACCTGTGGACCTGAAAGGCACTAAACTACCACGAGAGTTAAAACGATTACACGTTTTACCACGTTGCAAATACTTGACGTATGACAGCCCTACAAAAGGATGAAATCTGACGGCACTTCTGTTGTTTGCAGACATAACTCATGTCTGTAAATACACACCTGAGCCACAACTCCCACCGAGACTCCTTAGTGCCTCTGGAGAGAGCTGTTCACAACGTAAAGCCACACGGGATCTGTGTTACAACGCAATCCTATGAGATTCTGGGCCTCAGCTGACTGATGGGTCAAAAACACCTGTGTCTTTAGTCCTTCACTTAATTACACTCTCCTCATTCATACAGATACTTATTAAAGTTTTAAGAGAAGCATCACGTGTGTGTAATCACGGCGAACATAAGCGATTTTAGGCAGTGCAATACGACCTGCTTTTCACTTAACAATGCAGTATAAAGAACAGCCACACAAAAAAAAATCATCCATTTAAACAAACATTAAGATCAGGGCAAACTCATTTGGGAAAGGAAACTTTATTTACAAGTATATTTTATTCACTGCACTCACCATGGTTGCCTGGTAAAGACCCTGCACCATTTCTTTCTTCAGATTCCGATTTCATCCCAGCAACAGGAAAAGCTGGCGGAGGCATCAACTGCCTATTTAAACCAATGCAAGCCCTTATTTTTTCTTTTTTAAAACAAGCAAAGAGTCAAAGGTAATAGCAAACAAATTCATAACTCCGTCCCTGACCTAACTTTTAATCTTCTACAATAGAGTGACCGCATGAGTGAAGGAGGGAGGAGCAACTCATGTCACCTACCTGGATTTCTGCAAGACCTTCAATACGGTCTCCCCCAACATTCTTACCTCTAACTAGGAGAGCGATGGATTTGATGGGTGGGCTATTAGATGGGTAAGGAATGGGCTGGATGGCTGTGACCAGAGTTACAGTCAACAGCTCAACATCTAAGCGGAAACCTGTACCAAGAGGTGTCCCTCAAGGGGCCGTACTGGGACCAATGCTATTCAACATCTTTGTCAATGACTGTGAGATTGAGTGCACCCTCAGCAAGGCTGCAGATGACACCAAGCTGAGTGATGCGTTCTATACATTATAGGGAAGGGAAGTCATCCCGAGGGACCTGGACAAGCTTGAGGAGTGGGCCCATGCAAACCTCGTGAGGTTCAACAAGGCCAAGTGCAAGGTCCTGGATCTGGGTCAGAGCAACCCCCAGCACTGATACGGGCTGGGGGATGAAGGGATCGAGAGCAGCCCTGCAGAGAAGGACTTGGGGGTACTGGCAGATGAAAAACTGGACGTGAGCTGGCAACATGAGCTTACAGCCCAGAAAGCCAACCATCTCCTGGGCTGCATCAAAAGAAGCATGACCAGCATGTGGAGGAGGCAATTCTCTCCCTCTGCTCTACTCTCGAGACCCCACCTGCAGTACTGCATCCAGCTCTGGGGTCCCCAGCACAAGACATGGGCCTGTTAGAGGAGGTCCGGAGGAGGGCCACAAAAATGATCTGAGGGCTGGAACAGCTCTCCTATGAAGAAAGGCTGAGAGAGTTGGGGTTGCTCAGCCTGGAGGAGAGAAGGCTCCAGGGAGACCTAACGGGGGGCTTGTAAGAAAGACAGAGACACTTTTTAGCAGGGCATGTAGCGATAGGACAAGGGGTAATGGTTTTAAACCAAAAGAAGACAGATTTAGATTAGATAAGGAAGAAATTATTTTCTTAATGTTGACGAGACGCTGAGTTTCCAGAGAAGTTGTGGATGCTCCATCCCTGGAAGTGTTCAAGGTCGGCTTGGATGGGGCTTTGAGCAATCTGATCTCGGTGTTGTCCCTCCCCACAGCAGAGGGGGTGGACTAGATGATCTTTAGTTCCCTTCCAACCCAAACCACGCTACGACGCTATGAAATAAAGTGCAAGCCTGACAGGTTTGTGGCTCAATGCACTGGAGTGCATAAGAAATAGTGATGCCTGATGACTTACTTCAAATAGCTATGCTGAATTTAGGACTACATACAAGATGGAGAACATAGAAAACTTTACCAATAGCCTTGATGTGCTTCATAATGATCAGAACACAAAAGGGATCATCAAGAAAGTCTTCCCCCGAAAAGTCAGGCCACAAAATTTCAAGTTTATGAGTTTTACAGATTTGTTTTAAAACTGCAATTATTTAAAGTGGAAGTGCTAACCTATTTCACAAGAATACCCTGTTATCTCAAGAAGCTGGCAAAATACCAGATGCAGATAAAGTAACAGCATACAGACTTAGGGAGTAGTGGAAATTAAGCTATTTTCATTATGTAGCATGAAAAGGTAACCCTTGCGACCTTGGAAAAAAAAAAACCCACACCAACAAACCACCCCAGAGAAAAACACCCTCCCCAAATCACATAAGAAAACATGAAACAGGTCACCTCCAAAATAAGCTTTCAATCAGAATCAGAAGAGACCCAAACAGAACTCTTACATCACTCACCTGTCCCTCTCTCTCTCCTTTCCTGAGGAACTTGCTGGCTTCGATCCGGCTCCATCGATTTCACTCTGACTGGAGAAGCCTGTACCTAAATTAGTCATATGAATGGGTCCATGCTATGAGCAGAAAAACACACGGCATTAGCAAATCTACAACTACAACATAAGCTATAGCTCCTTAATGATAATGATAGGAAACCCAACTTTTCAGAGCATACTGCCAACTAGCAGAAGAAGCCACTATTTGCCATTGTTAAACAGAATGCTTTCTCCTAAAAATACTGAGGGTAACATAGTAAGAAACATGCCTGAGCGCCAATATGGAAGACACCTCACCACCTACTCCACATTTTCAGTAGTTCAGGACAGTAATGATAGCTGCTTAGTCCACAGATCAACTTTGTACTTCCTCAATCAGCTAATTCCAAATACTGTATAAAACTCATGCCACAGTAAACTCCGCTCAATACGCTAATGTTAGGTCTACCATGTAGGCAGTTCCTTATTGTCTATAGGCAAAGCTTTTATTACAGGTTTCTGCCTGTGAGCAGGGCTGTATCATCAAAGGAGCATTTGCAGAAAAACTCCCTCTTCGCACATAGAAGTCTGAAGAACTCCAAGATATTTTTATTGAAATCAACTGTTTAACGTTCGCTATCTAAAAAAAAATAAAATCAATCTCCTAAAACTAGGCTGCTTGAAATCCTCTCAAGCGCAACCTGCAAGAAAGGTGAATGGGAAAATCTGGAAGTTATTACCACATTTCCCTCCCAACCCTCAAACAAGTCCACCCAACAGACCCACAAATAAACAAACACCCAAATAACTGCCCTTTACACTAACCAGTAACACGCTATTGTCATCTCTTTGATTTGAACGCACCGCTATTCTTCACGAAAGATTGAGGGTATGGAAAGCAAGCTGCCAATGAATCAAGTAAGTCACAGTCAAGAACAGTGCATCCACTCAAAGAAACCAAAGCGTGGTCTCGATGTTTTGTGACAACTGCTGCCATCTGCAAAGGTCCTGCACGACTGTTGCCAAATAAACTGTGCTAATAACAATCTCTCTCCAGCCAAGTTCCATTCTGGTGAATGAAGTAAAATTGCTGATTTTATTCCACCTGATATCCCAGCAGTCCTGACTCTCTCTCATCCGGCAGTTCCTCAGTGAAGCGTCTCTTTTGACCTTGGGGATGGGGTTGGACCTGCGGCTGTGTACCAGCTGGCATGGTTGTTTTTACTGGGGCAGCAGGAAGAAAAGGACCACTCAGTGGACTCTGGCAAGCAGAAGTTGAAAACAAAACACAAGAAAATGTGATGATACGCACATGAAGTATTACTTCAATGTAGAGTTTCACACATAGGAGCAGAACAAACAACTAGTTTCTCTTTGCAGAGCCTAAGAGAAACTAAAAAGAAAATCACAGCTTAAAAACAGGCATTTCATTTACAGAATGCTCGCACCTCAAACTAATCACCAGCTGTAACTCAAGCTCTTTGTACGTACATAGCTGCATTGCAGCCTGTGATAACGCTTTTCATAAACGAGCAACTGCTGCCTGGAAATATCCTTTATGTTAACAGGTGGCTATGATATGAAAAATGCAGCACGAAGCAGCCACAAACACCTCAGTTGCTTAGACAGAAGCATCAGCAAAGCAGTAACAAAAGAAAGTCCTAAAGAAGAATTCTCCCGCTGGAACTACTTAAAGTATTTTATTGTTAGCAAAGAAATAGCTTAATAAGTTGACAACTACAGGGCAAATAATCAATCTGTGGCAGTACCTGGCCAGTGCTGGCTGGAGGCTGTACTTGAGATATCGGATACTGCGTTGGCACAGGCGGAACTCCTGTAGGTAGTGTTGTTAAGACTCCAGGCGCCAATGGCACTGCAGGTGGTACTATGCCTGGTACACCGTAGGGTGGCTGAACTGGTTGTTGAGGAGGGGGAACTACAGGATAACCAGACTGATACCCATTGGAAGGGTAATACGATGGCTGGGAAGGTACGCTACTTATAGCGGCAGGCTGCGTGAAGCCTGGCGAGACAAAGGGGGGAAAAAAGGGGTCATCTTCAGTTAGAGCCACAAAACTATAAAATTTAATTACCAAGTGTAAAAGAAGCTGGACTTTTTCAACTGAAGGACTTAAAAGACTTCCACAGATAAATACATTCCACAAAACTGACTGTAACTACAGCTCTGCGGAACACAACTGCAACGACTTCATGATCGCTAATGTTTACCTGCTAAGGGTACTGCAGTGGTTATCTGATTCACAAATCGCGAGTATTCAGCGTGAACCTACAAAGAATTTTCAAAGATTAGACAATAATCATCTATTTACGATATTAACCTTTGGAGGCAAAAGGCATCTCACTACGCATCCCCGTAAAACTGCGAAGAGGCTTTCAGTACAGAACACACTTTGCAAAGACAGTAATAATCCAAACGTAAGAACTGAAAACAAAAACCCACCGACCAAAACCCCGCTGAACATCCCACTAATCCTGCTGGTCTCTGACAGAGTTGTGTAAAATACAGGATAACTTTTTGCAGGAAACAGAATGGCAAACTAATTATTTCAGTAGAGTCAAAATACTCAAAGAGTCTAAAACTTCCACGTATTTTTCAAAAGAGACTTTGTAGCCCATACTCAACTATCAATACTAACAGAAAGACTGTCTCTCAGAATTTTACTCTATTTGCATTCATATAAGAAAAGCTGAGAAATTAGTTTTCTGTGTGTACATATGAGAGGTTTTCTAAAGTTTTGTTGGTATAACAATCACTTTAGGAAAGATAAAGCAGACAGCGTGGCACTGGACAACATTTAACGCTAAAGCAAGGGAAGCTACAGCAGTCAGAGAAAAGCAGGACTCCTTTATGTTTGCATACAGCTAGACAATCCTCTGCCCCCCACCCTCAGTTCTGCTCAGGAGGCATTTTTTCCCCCCCCACAAATTCCAGTACTACAGCTCCCCCCTGAGAAATCTTTATTCACTGTATAAAAATTAGACAGCAGTACTTAGAAGGAAAAACTTATTAGCAAGTCAGAACACATGGACAGTTTTGCTGAGAAAATAAAAAAAAAATCATTAGCCAGGCACACGCTGAAGCTACAACAGGCTCCAAAATCCCATATTTGTAAGAGCTACTCACAGTTTGCAATAGATTCTCACACAGCTTTTTAGCAGCTGCCAAACCTTCTGGCTTTGGGTGACTGAAAACACATACAAAAAAATACCTCGTAAGCACAAGTGTTTCCGCCAAATTTGGGAGCTACTTCTTTCAACAGCAACCTGCTGTCAGATCTTATCCCTGTAACCCGTGATCAGTCACCTCAACAGGACTCTAGCAGCTCTGCAGCTATGTAGCACAATTGTGAACAAAAGTGATAAGTATTTATTTTCTACATGAAAACTCAGGTTAGTCTAAATACTGCAAGAAATGAGCGCAGAACACTGACTTGATTAGTCAATGCATTTTGTATCGCCCCCTTAAAGTTCAACATCACAACCCAAGCCCAAAAAGAACACACCTCTGCTGTGTTCCAAATAAAAGCAATACCTTATGGTTGAATACCACTTTATACCATACCACCACACAGCTCATATCTTTATCACTTTACAGAGATCTCTATTAAACTAAAAGTCAGGTTCAAAAATTATTTGTATTAAGTCAGTCAGAATTAAGAATTCCTGACGTTGATTAAACATTAAGCTAGATTCATGATTGGTCACTGGGATTTTTCTTTTAAAAAAACAAACCCAACCCTCGTACCTGATGTAGATATACATGGGTTCAAAAGCTTCTCTGCCTGATGCCGGTTCTATGCAACCTGAGCCTTTCCCACGAAGAAAGACTTTGGCACCAGTTTCAATTTGAATGTGCTGCAAGTAGGAGCAACCAGGCCCTTCAACCTTCTCTTTCACATTAAACGTAGGTACAGCATGTTCCAGACCAACAAATAACTTGTCCTGAACATAATGCATCTGTAAATGTAACAGTAAAAGCTTATTATTTCGCTCTAAGAATGAAGATGCCCATTTCAATGGAGGCCAGAAAACTTATTTCTGTGACAGTCAGAACAGTTAAGTGTCGGATGGCACAGTCAGCCCTTTGCTTTTCTTTAAGTAGGACTGCTCTCTCCATCCCTTCTCTTTTAGGAGGCTACTGTCATCTGAGTCTCACTCTTCAGACTCAGTCTGATCAGTCCTCCAGTTCACACAACGTGCAAGCTTTTTGGGGTGTCTGTGTTTTTTTTTTAATAAATAGCACGTTACATGTACACTTTGTACTAGGGAAATCTTGTAATGAGTGATATTCAATGAAATTCACATAAATTAATTACTCACCCCTGACTGGAACGGAGGTTTTTGACCAACTGCTGGAGACAACTGAGTAATAGGTGCTGGCTGGTGATAGACAGTAACTGTGGCTCCGTTGAATGTCGGACTAGAACCTGTGGCTGCTTTCACTACGCCATTAGTAATTATCTCTTTAATTCGGTTAACAGCTCCTAGTTGACAGAATACGAAATTCATTTTTATTTCGGCCCTTGTCAACTGCCCAGATTAACCAAATCGTGAAACGACTGGGTTACTTTCCCATACTCTGTGACAGCAGATCAACAGGCAAAAAGGCTGCACCTGACGCAGGGGCCCAATATCAATGTTCTGGGACTGGATCACAAAGGACGGCAGCAAGCATCAGGGTTCTGTCTTCACTCCCACCCTGATAAAGCTTAGGCTATTATACGCAAGTAGACGGTTTTAGCCTACACATTTTAGGAAATGCTAGAAACATTTACAATAACCCTGTACAGAATTTACACCTGCATGAGTGAGCATGAATAACACGTGAAAAAGTGTTTAATGGCTGTGGAAATCAAGGTAGATGCAAGCAGGCAGCTTCAAGTTTCAAGAGACACCTGAGGGCAAGCCCGTGAACTGATACACGGAACAAACAAACACCTGAACAGCATATAGTTCTCCTTTTATTCCCAGCAGACACAGGCAAGATGGGCGTTCTTTGCGCTTCTAATGGAAATGTAGATATTTCACAAAAAATGTTCATACTCGTATATTAAAGGGAAGGTCTCCCCGTCACATACCCATTGTAACGGGACCTCAGCATGTTATCAGTGAATAAACTCACAGTAAGAGCTGTTCCTGCCCAGGAACCTTACCCACCCCTCCCCACCTTCCTCGTAGTCTATCAAAAGTTTTAGTTTTGTAACTAATGCAGCACACAGCACCTTTGGTAGTTTTAAGCAGAGAACTTAACATCAACATTTAAACGGGGTCTGTTATCAAGACTGAGGTATTTATAGTGCAAATCCATACCAGTCATAACAAAGCCCCTTAGTAAAAATAAAACCCCCTTATCACACATAGTGAGAGAAAATGCAGAAAGTTTTGAACACTTACTGTCAACCAATTCCCGTGTCTGACCCTGGACATGAAGATACAAAGGACGATCTCTGCAAAGGAAATGTGAATTTTTCCATTAAATCCACAGAGAACATACAATAACAGATTCAATCTAATTACTTTAGTCATTTAGACACATGAAGCCTTCCATAAAGATTTGAAATACCCTTCAAATAAGGAAGTAAATAACCTTCATTGAATATCACAGTGCTCAGTAAGCAAAGCTTTGCACTGAAAATTAAGGAGATTCAGAAGTTATTTACATGTCGACTTATCAAGGTTATACCAGTGAAAACTTTAATTTACTTGTCCACATGGAAGGTTAATAACTAAAAGCATCGAGTCTATGAAATATTAGACTCTCTCCATAATTGGAAAGTTACCCATTCTCGGCAAAATGCACGAGATCCAGAACAATGTTCAGTCGGAAGAAGTTCAGCACAGTCTGATCTGTCACATTTGCGGTTTGATGGGTTGGTTTTTATTTCACTCTATCAATATGAAGCAGGCAGGAGAGCAGCTACGCAGTCAGTACTATCGTAATGGTAAGCATATTCAAAACATTCAACAGTCAGTTCACTCTGGCGCCCAAAGGTGAAGCTGCTCACAAAAAACAGAACGAAGAAAAACCCCACCACTTAGCCACCCAACAAGGGAGAAAAGCAGAAACCCCAAAAAAGAAATACAAACCCAGGTCCCACTTTTGCTTTCTCTTCTGCAGTCATGAATCTCCCTCGAGTAGAGACAGCTGCTCCACTCAGTCGACTTATCTACAAACAATTTAAGAAACCCAGTGACAAGTTTATCAATAATAAACAAAGCACACACAAAAAACCCCAAAGTGGTTTAAGCTATGCTGTTGCATGAGAAGACCAGAAGTCATTAATAAAGCAGTAAGAGAATGAACGGCGCCCGCTAAAGCAAACTAGCCATGCTGCCTTACCTCATCACATGACGTTTTATCGAACAAACCACTAAACTACTAAACAAAGCATCATAGAAAATACAATGAGTTTTGTTAAAAGAGGAAACAGCCACTGAATACAGTTTATTGCCAGCTCTTTTAACCTTACGAACAGGTACAAATGCGCTGCCGAGCTGAACAAATCAGCCGTAGATCCTGAACGTACCTCATCCTGAGTCTGTCCTCTCGTCAGCAGGTTTCTGCATGTGAGGGGGACGTCATTGATTTCCACCTCTGCCACCACAAGGTCGTCTTTGCTTTTACTTGTAGCTGGACCTTTTCCCAGAGCCTGCAGCTTCAAAGACAACCATTGCAAAAGACCAGTGGTTGGCAAAGGGAGATAAATGATGCAACAAGCAAATTGACCCTGGTACTCTAGAGGTGAATATCCTTTTCATTTGCCCCTTTCACTTGTTGAACCCCAAAGCTTTACAAATATTAGCAGAAAGCAAATTGTACCTACTACTTAAT
>VZSC01002802.1:49732-66497 GCA_013398225.1 Steatornis caripensis | reverse complement strand
ACCACAGTTTGCTTGCCCTTGACACAGTGTCATGGTTTAACCCAGCAGACCACTGGGTTAACAGGTTAAATGACAGACATAGCTGTTATTTTATTAGTGACATCCATTGGGATCTGATGACGTCCATCTTGCCATTTTATTCCTGAATCTCTTGCGTATGTCACTTGACCTTAATTTGTTTTATGGCAAAACCAGATGTCAGAAGGGTTCGGATTATTTTCGCCCCTTTCTCAAAAACTTCTTCTGCCATATTGCCCCATACGATGATGTCATCAGCGTATTGCAGGTGTTCGGAGCTTCANGTTAACAGGTTAAATGACAGACATAGCTGTTATTTTATTAGTGACATCCATTGGGATCTGATGACGTCCATCTTG
Organism: Steatornis caripensis; assembly: GCA_013398225.1. NCBI lineage: Eukaryota > Metazoa > Chordata > Aves > Caprimulgiformes > Steatornithidae > Steatornis > Steatornis caripensis. The sequence continues at coordinate 66,120 of VZSC01002802.1, read as the reverse complement.
CCATTTTATTCCTGAATCTCTTGCGTATGTCACTTGACCTTAATTTGTTTTATGGCAAAACCAGATGTCAGAAGGGTTCGGATTATTTTCGCCCCTTTCTCAAAAACTTCTTCTGCCGTATTGCCCCATACGATGATGTCATCAGTGTATTGCAGGTGTTCGGAGCTTCACCCTGCTCCAGTGCAGTCTGGATCAGTCCATGGCAAATGGCCGGGCTGTGTTTCCACCCCTGGGGCAGTCGATGCCACGAATACTGGACGCCCTTCCAAGTGAAAGCAAACTGTGGCCTGCACTCTGCTGCCAAAGGGACTAAGAAAAACACATTAGCGATACCAATTGTGGCATGACAGTTGGCTGCCTTTGACTCCAGTCCGTATTGCAGTTCCAACACGGCTGGCACAGCAGCACTCAGCGGTGGCATGACTTCATTCAGGCCACGGTAGTCTACTGTCAATCCGCACTCTGTTGGACATTCACACTGGCCATATGGGGCTGTTAAAGGCTGAGCGAGTCTTCCTGATCACTCCTTAGCTCTTCAGTCAACGAATCAGCTTATGGGTGGGCTTTGGAGATTCTCGGCTGGTGTGATATTGCCGCCGGTGCACTGTTGTAGTAGCGATCGGCACCTGTTGATCTTTGACCTTCAGCAATCCCACAACAAAGGGTCCTCTGAGCAACCAGCCAAGGTAGACGGCTGTTTAATTTCCTTCATCTCCAAGGCAGCTATACCAAAAGCCCACCAACACCCTTTTGGGCCCTTCAAGTACCCTCTCCTGAGGGTACTATGCCGAGAATGCATGGAGCATCTAGGCCAGTCACAATGGGATGCTTTTCCCACTCATTCCCAGTTAGGCTCACTTCAGCCTCCGACACGGTCAGCTGTTGGGACCCCCTTGTCACTCCAGAAATACAGATGGGTTCTGCCCCTTTGAAGTTTCATGGCATTAGGGTGTATTGGGCACCAGTGTCCACTGGAGCCTCGTATTCCTGCAGGTCACATGTGCCAGGCCATCAAATCCACATGGTCCAGTAAACTTGGTTATCTCTTTCCTCCACCTGGCTGGAGGCAGGGTCCCTCTAATGCTGGTAATAGCAGTCGTTACTGTGGTATGTGCGGGTCTCAATCCCATCTTGATTACTCACTTCTCGCACATACAAATCAGAAGTTTGTCTCATAGGATCAGGAGTAAAGTCAACCTTTCTACTTTGTTTGGGGAACTGATTACTAGAAAACTGTAGCAGCAATTCTCCTGGAAGAACCCCCATTTGTAGTTGATTTCCGTTGCAACTCACATACCTGCTCTTCTAGGGTCGAGGTACATTTTCCATCCCATTTTCTCATGTCTTCTCCATGGTCACACAGGTAAAACCACAGCGTGCCCCGTGGTGCGTGCCGTCTCTCTTGAGGAGGGAAATGCTCTCAACAGCTGAGATGTTGGTCCATACAGGTCGGGGGGTGAACCTATCCTGGAATCACTGGAACCCTCGGGACAATTTCTCCATGTTTCTCAAAAATATCTGGCAGTTTCTCCACAGCTGAGACAGAAGCCTGCAGAGAGGAAGAGAGATTGTCTTCGTATTCCCGGAGCCAGGTAACTGCTTCACCCACGGTTGGTGCCCCATCGTCTCCTTTTAAATCTATTATTGCCAATATGTTGGCATATGATGATGGTGCGCTCTGTACAACCTTCCGCCACATGGGTCGTGAGCACCGGACCTCATCTGGGTTTTCAGGTAACCGCGTGCCCTTTGGGACATAACAAATGAGCTCCCGCACAGCTAGTTCCCTCAGGTACTGGATACCTCTCTACGTCAGCCCACTTGCCTGGTTACATACAGTCTCTTCCTCAAAGGGATACCTTTCCCTCACACTTGACAAGAGCTCTTCTGCACAGAGGCAACTGATAGTGGAACAGATTGGTTCTCTGGTCCTTCTGCAGTGCTTCTCAATGGGGCTGGAGTAGCCGCAGAGCACCCACATCTGCATGGAGTACCAATAGCAGATAGGGGTGGAAAAACCATAGCAGGCACCAGGGCTGGAGTAGCCATACTGCCTGTTGCAGGAGCTGGAGTAGCCAGTATCTGTCACAGGGGCTGGAGTGGCCACAGTGCCTGTTGTGGGGGTTGGAATAGCCTGCGATGGCCGCCACAGCAGGAGCAGCTGCTACTGCTGCCACGTCTCACTGCCCAGCGTATTTCCTTCTTGGAGTAGCAGCTGGGGTAACTAACACTGGTAGCGGATGGGGTGGTCTTTTTAAATAGCTCTTTACCTCTAAACAAAACCAAAGCATGACATACATTCAGGAGACCTAGCAACAGGGTCATGCTGGTGTGAACATCGCAAGGGTATTCAAAATCCTCAAGATCTTTTGTAAATGGTCTGGAGGAGAAGAGGAAAGTGAAATGTTCCCCCCATGTATTGGCTCGTCAAGGAGAAAAAGCAACTGGTGTAACTAGTAGCACAACACCCAGCCGCTGGCTCCTGAAGTACAGAGATGAAGCTGGCACTGCTGCTTCGCTCTCTGAGCTGCCTGCCACTGTGGAATATAAATATAAAATCAGTTCCACTAGCCATGATTTTATCATACCAAATACCAGTGCCATAAAGCACAGCAAAACGATACTCTTAATACCAATCCAACGCCTAGGGATGGCAAACAACATGTACGGCAAGTAAGGCGCTACACCAAACAACCCAGAGAACGACTCTAGGAGTAAAAAAAACATTCTGACCAGTGCCACCCAAGGCAACATAGTGAATGCTTATTGCAGATGTGTTTTAACACACTTTGGTCAAAACTGTTGTTATCTCAACACTTTGCACCCCACGTTGCACACCAAACAAGGACTGTTGTGGTTTAACCCAGCAGACTACTAAATACCATGGAGCCGCTTGCGCACCCTTCTCCCTCCCCACTCCGTGCGGGATGGGGAAGAGTTGGAGGAGCAGGGGTAAGGAGACTTGAAGGTTGAGAGAAAAACAATTTAATAATTGAAATAAAATAATAATGACACTAAATAATAGGAATAATGATAATTATTACAATGATTATGGTAACAGTAATAACAGAATATACCAGTGAGTGATGCACAATGCAATTGCTCAGCAACCACCGACCAAGGCCCAGCTCGTTCCTGCCTAGCGATTTCAGACAAGGGAGAGATCCCGAAAACTGCAATCCCGGAACAGAGAGAGCACTTCCCAGCCCAACTCTCATCTATATACTGAGCGTGACACTGTANCTCTTCTTCTATGGCCAGCGTCCGAGGAGGACTCTGTCTGATTCTTCTGCCTTTGATCCCGACCTGTGCATTCCTGAATCCAGTTCGCGCCTGCTGCTGAGTACAGTCCGTGACTTTTCTGGGGTGTGCCCCGCAGCATCCGTATTCATCATCGGGGGGTTGGGGGGGGAGCTCAATACTGGTTTTGTATAGAATTGTAAATATTTCATTATTTTTTTCCCTATTATTATTATACATGATTATTGTAGTTAGATTAAAGCTGTTTTAACTTTTCTAACCTATAAGTCTCTTTCCCTTTTCTCTTTCCCCCACTTTCGGGAGGGAGGGGGTTAACAAATAGCATCTGGCGTTCGTATAATAGCCAGCCCAGCTTTAAACCATGACACAAGGATATGCGGTGAATCACGCTTGTTCAAAAAACAGGACAGAAACATTTCCTTGGGAAAAGGATGGTGTTTCAAGGGCCGCCACTGGGAGGGAAATCTCTCACAAATTATTATCCTATTCCTGAAGGAAAAAGCAGGGAAGAAGTCACCTGGGGACTTGCCATGTCAAGGGTGGCAGCAGGAGGAGGCCCTGCCCCATTATGAGACTGATGATTGCTGGCCCAGTACCAACTCTTCAGGTGTGACAACGGAAGGGGACCATGGTGGCACCAAGTGCCATGACAGGCTCCTGTGGAGGGGTCATTTATCTGCATTAACTAATTAACAATTGCTTTGTTCCTTGCACTCCTAACTGGGGTTCCTGCAGCCCTTCTCTAGGATCCACCAATCTGATCTTTTCTCCTGGGACTGAACTGGAGGGTTACTGACTTGACGACCACCTGAACCCAAAACTACGTGTTTTGCAGATGGCTGCTCCATGGAGCCCCCCCAGCGTTCCCCTGTCACCAGACAGGTTCAGACTTCAGGAACTGGCAGTGTCAGGTGCCACCCACGGAAGGGTCGAATCCTGGCAGCTGGATGTCAAGCAGGGCGTCCCTCCACCAGTCGCTGCCCACACACACTTCAGCAACAGCTCTTCAGCCTAGGAAGCACGATGTTCATTACTCACCACACAATGCCTTGAGGTTACCAGGCGAGGAGAAAAGCTCCCAGTTGAGAAAGGTAGTTGGTGAGCACTCCAGCTCCCACAACTTCAGCTTGCGTACATGCCTCTTTGTATCATATGTTCATTTTATCCAGAAGCAGGGCCCACCCAGATTCTCTGAGCTGGCTGGGAGATGGCAAAGCTGCGCGCACGTCTCCTGCTGCTTGGAGAAGAGCTTCAGGTGGACATGGTCACCTTGGAGGCAGTGTTTGCGGACGCCAAGTGTCCTGGCTCCCTGAAGCTGCAGTCCACGCTTCAGAAGCCATGGTAGGCAGGCTTGGTTGGACGAACACAGCTGAACAAGGCATGTGCCCTGTCATGCTGCTTTTCAGGAAAGTAAAGGTATAGCTTATCCAGGAGGTGGCCTGGCCAGAAGTTACTGTGAGTTGGCTTCTGCTTCTTATTTCTCTGAACACGCCTGTGAAGAAAAGGGAGGGAAGGGAAGGAAAAAAATATGTAAGTAATAATGCTTTAGAGACATAAAATTCTGGGCAGTTTCACTGCTTCTCTTAGTACGGGCAAAAGTGAGCCTGACACAAAGCAGCTGTCTGGGCTTCCAGGCCCCGGGAAGCTCTGCCAGACCTATGCAGACGGTGTTGGTCCTTCTTAGGCATGACTGACACTGGAAATGGCAGCTTGTGAAGCTGTCTTGAAAGCTGGTATGTTGCCCATCACTGTAGTATCTAAACGCTTTGAGATAAACAAAGATTGTGCTCTGCTTTGCAACATTCTTTTCCCTCCACAAGGTTCTCCAGCCAAGTGAAGCTCGGCTCTTCAGGATTGTCTTTCTTCCACAAGAATAAACATTCACGGAGGGGGTTTCCGACAATCTTTGGATCGGTCTTAGGGGAAGGTGTGTCACGCATGCAGCTCAGAGCACAGAGCTAGTCCCAACTAGCCTGCAAGGCTCCTGCCAGGCACCACAAACTGTCCACCACTACAACCCAATGCCTTAGCTAAAACACGGGAGTGGCCATGTAGCTGAGAAGAGGATCTGCCTCTTCTCTGTCACTCACTGCTCCCTTGCAGTATCCTAAGGGTTCACTCCAATACCTTGGTACTGCCTCTGGCACCTGGGGGACCGAGCACAGAGGGGTGATGCGCAGCAGGGCAGCACGAGGGGACTGATCTTAAGCCCTCTTCAAACAAACCTATTTGTCTCCTTGCTGGTCTGGCTGGTCTCCTGGATAGATATAGGTGCAGTTTCTAGACTGGAGGTGCTGCTCTCAACAGGTGACGGAGAAGCATCAGTACGTCCTGTGCTGTAGTATACTCCGGGCTGCCTGATCTTCCTTACGTCTTCTCCCTCCTTGATAATCCTGTCTCCTGGATGCAGCAGGGCTGTTGGCAAAGTGCACACAGAAAACAGTCATGCCTCGCCCTGGGACCAGGAGCCCCGTTTCAGCTCAGCTGTCATAGGCGTAGCGGTCTGCAGCTCAGCCACAGCTGTGTCTATTCCTGGCTATGGACCTGACGGTGATCTGACCTCCTGACTTGACCGTGGGCCTGCCCCATCCCCGTGAACTTGCCTCGTGAGCTGCGCTCTCGGTTGAACCCGGCTACCATGCCAGGGGCAACGGGAGAGGGCCCTGGCTGATCTGCAGCACCCTTTGATATCTGAGCCCTGCTCTGGCCCTGCTGCTGATATTGCTGATCCTAACCGGCAGCCTCTGACATGGCCCTCCGAGGGCTGCCAACACACTCTATCGGCAGCATGCCCTGACATGAATCATGCTTCTGGGCTTGGGGAAAGACACGAACTTGTTAGGTTTGGGGCATTCGCGTCAGGCCCTTGGTCTTTGCTTTACCTCTCTGCAGCATTGCCTCACTGATGTGAACCTTGTGCTTTCTGCACAGCTTGGAGATCTCCAGATAGCTCATGACGGCATTCCTGCGATATTGGTCAAGCAGCTCTCCCAAGTCATTCTCTACAGTTGTCGGCAGGCAGTGCCCATCAAGGCAGCCATCCCCGGATCTCACCATCCGGCACTTTTCTTTCCATTCTATTGGGGTGTCTTTGTTCTGCAAGTAAAGGGCAGGTCCTGATTAGCATTCCATGGGGCCCTGGAGTTGCTGCATTCCCTTCAGAGAAGCCACAGATTCATCTCAGAAATGTGTGCAAACAGGAGTCATCATCCTGCAATGGGCTCACAGGGACAGAGCAATTCCCATCTCACGCTGTGTCCTGATACTCCCTGGAGGGCTTAGCAGAAGAGCAGCACACTGGGTACAGGTGCCTCAGATGAGCAAAGTGTTGCAGTCGCCTTCGCGCTTCTGATTGTGTCAGGGAGCTGGAGGCTCTCCCCACTCCCGGTGACTGTGGGGCAGCATGTTGGCAAGAGGAGGTAGTCTTGGATTCTGCCAGAGTTCACGCAACCCAAGATGCACCAAAGAAAACATCTGGGAGCGAATGCGTGAGTGGCTGTTGTATTTCCATTGGACCACCTTGCACTGAGCCTCACAAGTGCACAGGACAAAGTGCTCATCAGCACCTTAAGGGACAAATCATAGCGTAGTGGACAGGTCAACTAGATGACCAGAAAACTACCCCAGACACAGACACAGAAACTGCTTCAACTTCTCCTCCTTCTGCTTCTTGCCATTTACCCAGAAAAAGTTTCACCAGTGTTCAGAAGCCAAACGAATTGTTTGAGATGGCTTCTAGCCCCTCACCTGCACAGCATCACACGGCCAAGGGACTCCTGAGAAGCTAAGACTTACAATAGCCCCTTGTCCTTTCCTTTACGCCTGCACTGCCCTCTAAATCACCCCACATTCGCCAAGGCATGCAGGTACGCTTGTTCTCCTGCCGCACACACAGTACCTTCTCCCTCCGTCTCCTCTCTCTTGAGAGTTTTCCAATCTCTTCCATTTCATCATAGGTCAGATGTCGTTGTTCTGGCTCGGTGTTGACTGGTGGAACTTCCAAGTACATTAAGTCTCTTTCAGGCTTGGTAGGAGCATGAGGCTTCATCTCATTGGCTGTGTCCCCAGCAGAAGGTGGAGAAGTGGCAGTTTTGCAGGTGGCTTTCTGGAGCTGAGCTTCCACATCTAGGATGAATTACAAAACAACCAACCAAAAAACTCAGACAAGCCACGTTAGAGCGTAGAAGAAAGGAACAGCTGATCCGTGTTTAAGACAAAGGGGTTTGGCATGTTGTGCTGACTGGGACTCCCCACAGAGCTTACGAAAGAATAAGCTCTTCTGAATGGGTGTTTTCCAGCTGCCGCCAACAGCTGGAGAAAGGATCTGCTTTGGATGAGCTGGATGATGAATGCTAACAAACAAAATCCAGGACAGGATGTTAAACTGCACAGTTCAGACTTTGATCCCAACCTGAAAGATTGGCTAAGCGGTCTCCTGCAATTGGGCGGACTACAGGATTGCACATCCCCCAGATCCTTCAGCTTTTCCCTATAAGCCTTCTGGCCGCTCTGCTCTAGGACAGTGGCCTCACGAAGGCATATTCTGGACCCACTCTGGCATTTCCTGTCTGTACAGAGATGCTTTCCCAGCCCAGTGCTCTCCTCTCACCTGCTTTGGTCTCCGGGGATTGACCTTTACACATTTTCAGCCACTGCTTTTGACATTCAGTCAGATCTTGGAGGCTTGTAAAATTCCCCGGTTTTGAGGAAGTCAAGAAGATGACCACATCCTCCAGATCCTTGTCACTGATGGGAACTTTGGTCTGGCAACCAAACCAGAAAACAACCATGAGGTCACCAGAAGATCAAGGCTTGCCCCAGAGTCAGAGGGACGAGCTTTGCTGGTTTTCCAGATGCTTTTGCAGCGAAGCATGGCACAAACGCAACCTGTTGAGGTTTCCCTGGGTTTAAGCAAGCATTCACAACTTGACCAGCCTTCTGCTGCCCCCTGCAGAGCGCACTCGCCTTTTACTGTGCCAAACTTCCCAGCCCTCTGGGTTTCAGGAAGGTATTTTGGCTCAGACTAGACTAACGCCTGAACTGCTAAACCCTAATAAACCTGAACGTGCCCTTCACAGCGCTGTAACGCTGCAGCCTGTGGAAAGGCAGACGCAGTGCGAGCCGTGCTGTGCAAACATGGACTGAAAGGCAGAGTGGTAGGGGCAGTGGGAGCCTGGTGGGGGAAAGACCAAGTATCCACACTGGGAAACTCTTCAGAGTGCCAGTTCAGAGCCTACAGCAGGACGCAGACAGCCCTGTTACTGAGCAGTGACTGTCTTCCAAGCCTGTGAGGCAGTGGGTCCCTTCCCTCCCTCCGGGGACTTGCTCTAGGCACATCCCTGCAGCTTTCCCCTCCCTTTGCCCTTCAGCTTTTCACAGGTTGTGGCAGCCATTCTCTGAGAGTAAGGCAAGCGACAATGCCCTTTGCTGCACCTCTTCCGTTTGCTCTGGGTTGTCATGCAGCAATATAAGGCAGAGTTGCAGCAGTTCATTACTTTTCTGTTCCCTGTGTACCTCCTTGATGACTTGAATGAAGTCTGCTCTCCTGATCTTCCTCGTGCCCATACCAGCCCTCTCGAATACAGTCACCATACTCAGCTTCTCTTTGTGCAGGAGGTCATGCAGCCTGACAAGAGCCTGTGGGTATGGTGCATAAACAAGGGGAACCTCACCCTTCTTCCGCGGCTGCGTGCTCTTTGGCGGTGCGTACTGAAAAGGATTAGAAAATACCCTGAGAGTCACCATTATCCAGGATCACCAGGCCCGTCAGCGTGGCATCAGCTGGGGAAAAGAAGCGTCACTCCACTGGTTGGGCAGCAGACGCTACTTCCCATGCACGTCCGCACTTACATTCAGGATGTCTGTCTCAGCTGATCTGGCAGCAGCCCTCCTGTCTGCTCTGCATGCCTTTATTCTTTGCCAGCATCTTTTCTCTTGACGGCTGAGGAATGGTTTGTGGGTCAGCCATTTTTCAAGCTCCTCCAAGCTTTCCAGCTCAGTTCGAAACTGCCTCCTGCCCTGAAACCAAGCTTCCCTGGTTTGTAGACCCTTTTCTGTATTGGAGGTGGTCTCTAGGAAGCTGAGGCTATCTCCTTGCCCCTGGGACAGCTGCAAGAGAAGCAAATGACAGAAATCTGTGGCCCAAGTTGCTTTCCTAAAGAGAGAAGCTGATCTTGCCGCAGGCAAAGCAAAAATAACGTGACGTCTGGATTTGGATGGCCCACACCTACTTGCTTTCAGTTTCAAGGCAAAAGTTGGATGCGTATTTCTCCAACAGTGTCATTGGAAGCCATGCTCCAAGACCACTTCTGGCGTGACTTTAGTCAAACCCTGGCTGCTTACACTGATACTTTACGTGACAACAGACGCGCTTCTTGCCAAATCAAGAGCTGGCGTCAGGTGGATGTGGTGGTTTCCAAAAACGGCAGCAAGCCCATCACAGAACAGTATGGAAACACGCATGGTGAGGTGTGGTCAAAAGTGGTGGCCTCCACGCATGTAGTGGGCAGGGGCCTTTGGTTCTGACATGCTTCTGGCTGAACCCGGAGGGCTGGGGTGGTGCGGAGACAGGGCCATCAGCAAAGCAGACACATGAAAACAGGCGGGTCCTGCCATTTCACAAAATTCTGGCTCCCTGCCACCAAGGAGCAGCTGAAGTAACATGTCCACCATTTTGCTTATGAAGAACAGCCAGAGCGCTCTCATTGCTCCTTGGAGAGACAGCTCTCCCCCTCCACGCCGCTGGCTGGAGCTGCCTCACGCCATGCGACTGGCAGAGATCCTGCCTGAGCTCCAGAGCCAGTGGTGGGCAGAGGTGGCCTCCTTTCCAGGGACGGAGCCGGCCCATCGATGCCCTCACCCTGTCTGGCTGCTCATTTTGCCCCTTGGCCTCTGCTGGCAATTCCTCCTTCACAGCAGCGAACAGGCGAGAATGAAAACCACAGCCACCCGCCATGCCCTTTGCAGGGAGCGATGCTGCTAGGACTTGGAGACCTTCCCAGCTCAGTGCCACCCCAACCAGAGTAAGGCGGCTCTGCTGATACTCCCGTGTACCTGGGTCCTCTGCATCTTGTAGCTTTCTCTCCAATCTCGCTGTTGAGGCAGTTCTGGGAAGGTGGTGATCCATTGTGCTTTTCTCTTCACTTTCTCCGTCCTTTTGGCCATGGATGCCTTCAGTTTTGGGATGCCTTTTAGCCCAAGTACACACTGCATTTCCTACAGGAACCCAGAAATGCAGTAGCAGCAGTTAGTGTCATTTGTCTTTTTATTTTTTTAATAAGGCTCTTCTCTCTCTCATCTTCCCATCTTATCCAGCCTCTGTCAACAGACAGTTCTTACACATGCAGCCAGAAAGCCCTTCTGTTATGACCACTGAGCTAAGTCATCAAAGAGCTACTTTCTGAAAAGGGCTACAGTTCCTTTTCTGCGATGAAAAATACCCAAAATAGGTGACTGAATGGGAAATTAGCCACAAGTCAGAGATCTACTCAGAACTGGTGTCTGCGTATTTTTTATGTACCTATTTCTCCTAAGCTATCCCAAATTGATTTTCTACAATCAAGTGACACAACAGTTGCCTCAATCCATGTTACATACCCATCCTGTCTGCCTGCGTTCTTCGGAAGTAGGCAATGGCAATTCAGGGCTCTTGAAAGGAGTTTCTTTGTGCGGTCTTCCTTCTGTGCCTGCACGTTCAGGCAACGGTCTGAAAATACACACCGGGTGAGTCCCTGTGAGTGCAGGAAGAGTTCCTTCTCCATGTGGTGCTCACACTGCTCACCTGCTTCAGCAGCAGAGCAAGCTCACTTCACCCAATTGTCTTTCCCCCACCCAAGACATGGATAATCCTGAGCTGTAATGCTCAGATGTGCCACCAAGGAAATCCAGGAGATGAGCTTTTTTGATAAGGAAGGCTCCAGGACACGCAGCCAGATGCAGGCCTCTTGCTGGAGCAAGAGGATCTGCATGCTGTGCAACGACAGGCACCTGGAGATACTGCTATCCCCCTCCTGGCCATTACACCGACCGCTGCAAAGCAGTCCCAAATACTGCGGGACTTCCCATCCAGCAAGGAAATGCTCTGTGTGGGTCACGGCCGTCCTGACCTAATTCAAACACCGGGTCCAAAGCAAACAGGGAACAGGTTTCTTAGACAGCTTGGGCAGTCTCCATCCCTGAAGGCTCTGAAGACAAGATGGGATAAAGTCCTGAGCAACCTGGTCTGGTCACAGCTCATAGCTGACTCTGCTTGGAGCAGCCAGTTGGACATGGACCTCCCAGGAGCCCTTCCAACCTCCGTTATTGTCTGAGCTTATAAAACATCCCACAGACGCACTAGAGCACAAGGCCACTCTAATGCAGTCCTTCCAGAGTCTCACCTGCCAGGAGGCCATTTTCCCTCCATTTTCTTGTCTGCTTCTTTCTCCATCTCAGCTCTGGCTAACTGGTCTAGAGACACGTCCCTTTGCAGAAGGTGTGATGTGTGACGAACAGCCTCTGCAAGCGTGTGAAAGAAGAAAATCTCTTAGAACCAGCAGGAGGAGGCACAGATCTGCTCTGCAATGTCAGAAGCTGTTTGAGGCCTCACTGGGATTCCTTCTGAGACCTGTTTCCATGGAGGGACATCTTAAGCCCTTCCTGACACCGGCCCTTCATCCTGTTCAGCCCTCCACAGCCACATTATTGTCTTTGGTGTGGGTTTCCTCCTGCTGCAGCTAGTCCTTCCTCTGCACAGTGGTTTTCAGGGGGAGACACATCTTGGCGCTTAAGAACCTCTTTTGGGGGAGTAATTTCTTGGCATTGCACGTGTGTTTGGCATAGCAAATTTGCTATCATGGTGCACTGAATGCAAACATGCTCCAGCTCTGATGGCCCTGAGGAATTTAGGTCGAGGAGCTAGACTTGCCAGCTTTAAAAGAGAAGTGAGCTCTCGGCACAGCTTAGCATAGCTTAGCAACCTTTGCACAGTTGTTCTGTGATTTTTCTGACTGACTCCCGCCATGGTGATTCCAAGAGATACGCCAACCACCCAGTCTCCCACAAGTCAAGGCAGGGTTTGTGATTCACAGTGCCAATGGACTTCCCCAAGCATTTACTCCCTCCTGCACAAAAACCTCCTAAAATGGAAGAGATATACCCCAGGGCATGGAGGACCCAGGCGAAACATACTTCAGCACTGTCAGCTGCAGTTGGTGGTGCTGAGCCCTCCTGGGATCTTGCTCCAAAATGAGTCCCTTCAGATTTACGAGGAGGGGTAAATACAGGCACACGGTGTCACTAACGTTACCTCTTACTCCCACGCTTCTCACAGCTTGCTTGAATTCTGGAAACATCTCTTTGTCTGAGAGAGAAGTTCTTAGAGGCACTGCCCTAATCTCAAACCTGGAAACAGAAAGAAGGTGCCATTCTGAGAAAAGGGCTTCTTTGCCACATGAATGTGAAGGTATCTCTATAGAGGCAGCCTCACGTCCTAGGCCGTTAAGGGAACCACTGGGCAGTGCTGGCCTCAGGAACAGCTCAGCAGCCCCTTGCCAGACAGAGGTTTGGGGCTTTTTGCCTGTCTTCCTGTGCCATCTTGACCCAAGATACTTTGTTTCACGCGAGTTTCACAGAAGGCACGGAAGCGTCACAGACAGAGGACGTCCACCCTCTAAGGGAAGCTTTCCATGTTATTTTGAAAACAACGGAAATAGTAGGATCTTATTTGCGTTAAATATTTGCACAGTCTTTACCAATGGAAAGAGAATGAGCAGATGAAACATTAACAGCATTGCCTAAATTCCTCCGCCTGGCAAACCAGTTCCCTCTGATGGCAGTAATGGTAAAATGCAAACCACAATCAGTTACAGAGGACGCGTAACTCCAGGCTGAGCAAAAGCAAGGACGAAATTAACTGCAAGCCAGTAATTTGACAGAGCACTACCAAACGTGAGCTGAGCACATCTGCGCTTGTGCAGACAAGGTCTGCAGAAACAAATATACTCACTGTGGAAACTCATGGACATGGCCAAAACAGCTCGGAGAGTGAGTGACTTCTTTGTCTGATATGACCCACTTCTTCTGTGATGGAAACAGAAACATCTGATGTGACTCCAGGGAAATGAACTCAATGCTCACAACAGCCTTTCCACAGCTCTGAGAATTAGCGTCAAACTTCTGGCCAAGTGCCTCAGCCCCTTGCTAAAACAAGCTGCACAGCATATAATCTGCTAGGGCGAGGAATATCGCCAGCCTTTTGCAAGGACAGGAGTTGAACATCATCACCCCTGCCATTGCTTTGGCCTTTTTCCTGTTTATGGCAAGGTCCTTCCAGGGCTTTCCCCTGAACAGCAGAAGTAGTTCTGTGTACCTTCCCAGCACCCTTGAGCCACACCAAATAAAGAAACTACAGAAAGCTTTCGCTGCTACAGACCGTGCCTAGCCCAAGTGACCCAGCAGGTACAGCTGGGCAGCAAGGCTCCGCTCCCCAGCCCTTTGATGGGATGTCAAACTCCCTCTAAGTAGCACTGGAAAAACAATACACTTACAGCCAGCAACTTCTCTACCACATATGTAGACTTGTTGAGGCTTAGTAAAAAGTCTTCGCAAAATCCCATTCTCACTTCTCTTCCCCGGATGGCGAGAGTGCCAACATCCTTTAAAACGAAGTCTGCATCTTCTTCGTTCGTTACAATGAAGTAGAAAAAGTTCAGAGTCTCCTGCATACAGTTCTGCACGACATCCTCAGCATAAGGGACATCCGACTGGATCTTCTTGTAGTTCACGAACACTTTCTTCATCTCGCCTAGAAAAGAGGAGGAAGACTGTAATTCAGGCAGCAGTTGAGCAGACTCAAGCAAAGTGCCAGCAGCTCCCAGGTTAAATGCACTGCTATAGCACTATCTGGCCTAACCACCTGGTACAGCTCCTTGAAAGAGCTGATGCAGGCCCCTCCTCAGGTTAAGGTCAAATCACTCCATTAACAGATGAGCCAAGCCACAGCCATGATTCCCTAAACAGAAATAGGAACCAAGGACCTCTCGGCCATCTGTGTCCAAGGACCTTGGCCATCTGTGTCCATGCTGTGCAGGAGGGCAGGACAAGGTAGGAAGAATGGGGCTGGCTCCCATGGGAAGAGCGGAGGGTGCTGAGCATGGAGCCGAGCCCACACGTAGCACGCTCCTGGTCAGGGGAGACTTGGATATAAACACAATAAACCACCAAGCTCTCAGTGCTGCACAGGCCCCATCAATGGCACAGCAACCAGCGTAAACCCTAAATATAGGGATGTAAGGGAAAACAAAAGAATTCCATTGCTCTGCTTACCAGGAAGAGTTACAGAAGCATGTTGCAGCTCACAGATCTGAGCGACAGTCCTGGATGGCACAAACACAGGTCTCTGAAACGTTTGCACCTTGCCATTTTCAAAAGAGAGCCATTTTTTGATATGAAAAGTCCCCAGTCCTGATACGCTGACAGCCTTGGGCTGGAAAAAGAAGAGAAGGGCAACCATTTGCAGGTCGAAAAACAGACTGAGGATTTGTGAGAGCTTGCAAGGGGGGTGCCTTGTGCCCTGGCGACTCCTGGTGCAGAACGCTGTTGCACACCTCAACCAGGCTTTTATTTCTGTGTTTATATGTTGCAGATATATAAAATATGTATTTCATGTTACCCTTTTAAAAAATATTTATTTATTCTATGGCTCTCACTTTATGGAGAAGCTGGTCTTTGGCACACTTGTGGCAAATCTGTAAATCACAGTGTAGTTGTGGGAAGAACAACGGCACTTGCTGGCACAGGGCTGCCGGGAGCCCTGAAGCCACCATCTGCACGAGGGGAGGGGAGGGGGAGGGCAGGATCCCACCTTTGTCTTCAGGAGCTGTTGCGAAACATGCTTAGACACACTGCTCCAAATAGTGATGACATCTTGAAAGCAAGGAAAATACATGTGAAGCTCTTAAGTCAGCCAGCTCACATCCCATGAGCACATCTGCAGACAGGGAAACGGCGGATGCAAGTGTGCTTCAACAAGCCTCACAGGATAAACCCACGTGTGACACGGGCTGAATCTTTGACTGCCCTCGGCCTTCTTCCAATGGACATCTTTCCCTTCAGAGCTACATCCCTGAGCGTGACCCACTGCCCAGGGAAACCTGTCTGTGGCAACGGGGGGGTGCTGTGTGCACCGCACTCTGCGGGGCTCAGGGTGCCCCTAGGTGTCCCGCAGGGACAAACCCCGCTTCCCAGAACAATCTGTGCCGTTTGCCCTGTCTGCAGTGATGCTCGTCAGAGCTCCCAAAGGCCTTACCATTGATGGAAAGCTTCTTGAGGGTGGGAAACGTGACTTCGCTGTAGCTGCCAGCATTGATGTGCAGCTCAATGCTGGTGATCAGCTCTTCCAGGTTTGTCATGTTCTTGCTGCGGGTGAGCACACGAGGCTGCGGAGGAAAGGATTTTGATGTCTCCTGCTGGGAAACACCCCGTCTGACATCCTCGCCCGTGCTTCACCAAACAGCTCCCGCATCGTCCCACCGCATCCCTTTGTCCTGAGGTACAGGAGAGACTTCTGGTGTCCCCTGCATGCAAGAGCTCACTGAGGCCTCGCAGGGAAAAGTGATGGGGGAAGTCTGGGCACGGGATTATGAGGAGGAGGGGCTCTGTGACGCAGGCTGGCATCACAAAGGGACGCCCTCGCATCACCCCCGTGCCCGGTGACCCGGCCGCGCTCGGTCCTGCAGGGAGGAGGGGGCTGCTCCCTGACGCGCACACCCAGCCCTCGCTGCCCGAGGAGGCCGCGGGGCAGGGAGAGCCTCCGAGGTGTCGCCAAAGGGATGCGCTCCTGAGAGTTCCTGCGGGCGTACAGAATATGTATTCCATGTTACTCTTTTAAAAATAGTTATCATTTCACGGCCACGTCCCCGAGAGCGACCCACCGCCCAGGGAAACCCGCCCCCGGCGTCCCCAGGGGCCTGCCCCGCGGGGACGGACCCCACCGCCCAGCACCATCCCCGCCGTTTGCCCTGTCCGCAGCGATGCCCGTCAGAGCTCCCAAAGGCCTCTGGCACCGCGACCGACTACAACGTTTACATTCCAGCGCCGAGCACGCCGACGCGGGGCCGCCGCGCTGCCTGGGAAACGCGTCAGGAGCA
>VZSC01002802.1:26170-49315 GCA_013398225.1 Steatornis caripensis | reverse complement strand
TTCTCGCAGAGGTGCTGAGCTCAGCCGCGTGCTGAGGGTCTGTGGGGGCTGAGCTGAGGGGGAGCTCAGTTGCCTGCGCCGTCCAGGCCCAGCTGCCTCGGGAAATGCTTTCTCCGTGCCCTTAGGCGTGGATGTGTTTCATTTCT
The DNA here is from genome assembly GCA_013398225.1 of Steatornis caripensis. Classification (NCBI taxonomy): domain Eukaryota; kingdom Metazoa; phylum Chordata; class Aves; order Caprimulgiformes; family Steatornithidae; genus Steatornis; species Steatornis caripensis. The sequence goes on along the minus strand of VZSC01002802.1, from coordinate 49,169 downwards.
AGGGATGGCAGGGAAGGCCTCTCTTCTGGGGTCAGGCTTGGTGCTCATGCTGAAAGAGGGGATGAGCACCTGGTTCAACACGAATAATAGCTGGAGAGGGATCTCTCTCTCCAGTGCTCGTTTAATTTCCAGAGGAAAACAACCCAAGCCTGGAGGCCTTTCCCAAAGGCAAGGGCTCCCCTTGGGCTGGAGGCAGCTTGAATGTGGAGAGCCTGGGTCTTACGGAAGTCTGTTGGCCTGCAGGCTGCCTAGGGCACTGCTTCCAGAGCCTCTCGTTTCATACAGATAGGCCCACAAATACTTTAATTATGTCATACTGCAACCTCTGCTGGTGTGGGAAGTGAGAATCTAACTACTGGTGATCTCTAGATGAACGGTCTTGCTCTGTTTCCTTAAAATTACGGGGTTTGTTTTAACTGGTACAGATGAATTGTGCAGGAAGCGTCCGTAGCTTCACGTACGGACTTGTTAAAGCCGAATAGCTGCAGCCGGGCCTGGTGCGCGCTTGTGACCGGTTGTTGTTGTACATGTGTTAATGCAGATGTTTTATTAACAGACAGAAGAGTATCTGCAACATGGCAACTGCTCAGAAGCAAAGGAGTTGTGTGGTATGCTTTTCTTGTGTATTTCAGCACAGGATATTATTTGAATGGGAAAAATAGGTGAATTTTAGCTGAAATACTGCACCCAGATGCGCTGTAGTATTTCTTCACTTGAAAAGTACAAGCTAATTCAATCTTTCAACTATAAATAAAGATGCTGAACAGCAAAATAGTTTGGCTCTGAATTTTGTGGTCATGCACTTGGCAGAAATCAGCAGTGTCATAAAAACACAGTAACACCAAGTCTTAGGAATGTGTATGATTTTGTAAATTGCAAAAGTCATAGTTTTAAATTAAATGAAAAAATAAAGCAGGCATTGGGCCAGATTGTAGAGTGTAGAGGTTTGTTGTTGTGGGCAGAGATGAATTCTTTCCTTTCTCTAACTTTCAGAGTGCAGTTGTATTTCCTAACAAAATATCTACTGAACAGCAATCCCTGATGCTAGTGAAGAGGCTCCTGGCAGTAGCAGTATCCTGCATTACGTATCTGAGAGGAATTTTTCCTGAAAGCGCCTATGGAACAAGATACATGGATGGTAACGGGCTGTTTTTGTGATTCTTTGCAAAATCTGTTGTCATAGGGGTGTTATAAAGTTAATGAATGTTTTTAAAGGCATTTGTTCTTCTTATAGGCAATAGCCATTTTCAATTACTGTAATGGAAATGTCACTAATGCAGTCGTCATTGAATTATTTAGATAGTGGTGATGCTGACTCAGCAATTAAAACTATGCCTATGCTTGTCAGTAATGTTAATGTTAGTCTGCTTTTGATACATACTTTTAGGGAATGAACTTCAATTTCCTAGTAATGTCACTGCATTTTGTACTGAGTAAGTATACATGTGTATATTCTTTTTTTTGAGATGTCTGTGTCAAAATTCTGAGGGAAGACAAGAACTGTCCTGGCTCTACTCAGCTAGTGAAATGGTACGTTAATCACAGTGCACATGTAATGCTTCTGTAACATGTCAATTCTGAAAGATACCTTTCTGGTTGTTTGCAGATCCAAAGAAAACTTTGCTCACTTGGCGTGAGGGAACAACTGCCCAGGCAGTGCTTTTAGTGCATAGTATTTACTATGTTCACAATAATTTTTGAATGGAAAGTCAAAATGTGTGTGTTTCAGTAGCAGTGTAATTCACTTGTACGGTTGTGTTTCTGGAAAGGCTTACAACTGGGTGCTTAGTAGAGCACAAATCCTTGTTTATGGAGTGATTATACTTTACATTTAGTTTCTTTTGGTGTATGTGAGTGCTCAAGGGTGTGGTAAATGCAAAAATCTGAGTAGTTCCTCCTTAGCTGAACAGGAGATGCGGTGTTAACATTTTGCATCTTGAATTTAAAGACCTTGCTCTCAGACTTTTATAAGAAAGTGGTACTGTTGGCCTTTATATTCAAAGGCAGAATTGTGTCTGCAAATGATGGCCTGCCTGTACATTCACGCAGCTCAGTGTGTGTCATCTGGTACTAGAGGTGCTTATTTTTATTTTCTTTACGTTCACAATAACCATGAGATTTGTTCATGGCTGCTCTCCTTGCTGCTAGAAAAAAAGAATTTAAGCCCTTTGCCTTATGTACACATTCTTTTTTTTGTTACCTCTATGAAGGCAGTCTTTGTTCTTTCACACTTTTGTGAGTTGTAGCATGAGGTAAGGCGTTGGAAATGATGCTGCGTTCAGCAGAGGGGGTTTGCAGCCACTGTCAGCATTGAGGTGTTCAGAGGTGCAGGTCTGAGTTCTGATGTTAGAGGTGAAATTGGTTGTCTGCTCTTTGTCTGTGTGCCATCACTGAGAGAGAGGGGAAAAAGACTTTACTGTGACCTGGAATTTTTTAATTGATCCTCTGTTGTAGAGGAAACTGAAGTGGCGCCGAGTTCATTTTGCCTTACCCTCATGCATCAAACAGTAGCGAGGGCGGTGGTGTGGCAGCCTTTGGATGCTGGCAAGGAACAGCTTCCTGGTTTTTGTGTGAAGGGTGTGTGCTACCTGTTTGGAGTTGAGGTGAGTAGCTTTTCTTAACCCAGCATCGTGTGCACACCAAAACCAATTTTTTGCTTGTTGACTGTATTCAAAAGAAATGTTAGAAAAAAGTTAAGGTAAGTTGTGGTTCACTATTTGACTGTTGTTTGCCTGTTACATAAAAAGCAAACTGCAATGTCTGAATAAAGGCAGTAACTCCTTTGTGCTTCAGAGATAGCAGTGTTCAGCCGAAGTCCCTATTGATAAACTGATAAATGAATACATGTGTTAGGTGTTTGAAAATGGTAGGCGTACAATTGCGTTATGTTTTTACTGATAAATTATTTACTTACAGATTATATTTTTACTTATTCTGCAAAGAGGTTAGGCTGGGCTGGTGTTACAAAGATAGACATTGCTTGTATCACTACTAATGAGAAGATGGAATAATGAAGTCAGTATTATTTATTGCTCTAGTATAAAGAAGGCTAAACACAAGAATTCAGTTTTTGGGGACTTTAGTCAGAAGCAAAGCAAACTGAAATTAGGAGTAGATGGACAATATTATTTGATTTTTTGCAGGATGTTAGGATGCTACGATGCATTGCAGAAGAAATATGTAAGTCTTCCAGTATAATTTAGCCATTTTAAATATATTGAAACATTCACTAATGTAAGTCCATTGGCTGTCAGCGTAGTTACAGGACTTCCTGGATGGGAAATAGCTGTGCTTTAATATTAAAACGGTTAGCTGCAACGTGGGATGCACAGACATGTCAAGATAATATTCTTTGTGAACAGAAGCACTTGGAGTCAGGGATATGTAGGAATTTTCTTACATCCTTTCTTAGATATCTCTAACTCCTTATCAGGAGTTAAGTGTATGAAGAGGTTTCTCTTCAAACAGGCCTTACTTGTCTATATTGGTTTCCAGAGCTAGAGAAATGAAACAGTTTGAGCAGAAATGGGCTATGGAATACAATTAATGTTCATTTTCTTTCTCTAATTATGTTTCCAACAGCTAAGAATGATTGTCCTAGCGGTAAGTATCTTTGAAAAGTGAGGTACAAATTTTTTAGATGCTTAGAGATGTGCACGGTCCTTACTCTGTTTCCTTTTTTTGTTTTAAAAATTCAGGTCTACACCCATCCAGAAGATCCTCAGGTAAATCTGCTAAAATATTTTACTGGATGACTAATGATGGTATGGATATAGTGAAATGTGTATACAGCAATAGTACAAAACATACATTCACATTAATGCACATTTTTTTAAAAAGGGACATCTTAAAATACCAAATGTAACACTCAGTAGAGCTGATCAGAATTGCCACATGGTTAATTGCCTTCGAATATCTGGTGTCAGTTTATTCTCAGGCCAGTACAAGAAACCCAAAGTGTCGTTGCAGAGTTAAACACCCATAAAGATGCATCCTCCTAACTCTGCGTAACAAATTTATGGGACTTTTTTGTGAGAAACGGTTTGTTTTAATCAACCACTGGGTGTCACCGTGTTTCTGTTGTGTGAAACATTTTCATAGTGATCAAAATTGGAATGAATATGTCATTCTAAAGACTTAAGCTGATGTTTCAAAATATTTTATCATGATGATTCCTGGAAAATAATGCATATCTTAAAGCATATAATCATAAAAATTTGATACTGTTAGTTGTTGCAGCATTAGAAAGCTGTATTTAGTGTAAATGGATCAGACAGGAGTTGGGCTATCATTATTCTCCTTAAATGCAAGGTTAATAGATTACTAGACAGAAGCAGCAGCAGTAGTAGTTTGCTTGACAGCTGATAGCTTAATAATTACTGGATTTGTTTGCAGACAATTACAGAATGTTACCACTTCAAATTCAAGTACACCCACAATGGGCCGCTCCTGGATTTCAGCAGGTACTGTCATTGTGACTTTTCTGCTTTGTGGTTTTACAGTCCATTTGCATACACCTGAATGTAAAAACTTTGTTTATGTTTGTTTTGTTTTTTAATTCTGGATCTTTAAGACTAATTTTGTCAACATATACTTTTAGCTTAGACTTGCTCTTAAATTATAATGAATCATTTTGTCAGATTGTGCTCGTATTTTAAAATATCCACTCAAAAGATGATTCTTAGATATTCAGTCTAATATTCCCTGCACGGAGGCTGAAATGTTTAGTATCAGAGTTACTCATCTGAAGATAACTCAATGTTGCATAGGATTTCTCGCTTAGCAGAATCATACAGGATGCACTGAAAGTGCAGTACAAGTGTAAGCTGCGCTTAGCAAAGCCACAGCTATTGCAATACCCAGTTCAATCGCAATACCAATGAGATTACCCTTACTGATCTCTAGAATATGCTCACTGTCGTGACGCTGGGCATCCCCAGTTCTGGGGAAGGAGTATGTGGGTTGAAGCCAGCTCCAGCCTGTTGCTGTCTTTGAAATTCTTTTGCTGTTGAGTTTTTGTACTCTTTGGGCTGAGCCACTGGTCTGGCGAACTCGAGATGTTCAACGTGATTTTCATGAGCTCGGGGAGAAACCTTCATGGCACCAGTTGATCCACTCAGCTGACATAGCTGTTTGTCTAAAATGAAGGCCATGCTCAGGTCCCCTGTTTGCTGAGATAAAGTCAGTGTTCTTTGCAAACAGCTGTGGTCGGTGTTATTCCCTGTTATTCCCTAACCTCCACAGGAGCATCACCCTTGCCTATTGCTGCCGAGCCTTCTTCCATTGTAGGGGTTTATTGGTCAGTTACAGCTGCAAGGAAATGGCATAATTTAAGACAAGTAATTGAAATGCAGCAAGTTTGTACCTAACAAACATCTCCCAGCTTTCCTCCTGCATAAAATGCTTTTCAAATTAAAAAAAAAGGCTGCAGTGCTGCAGCCCTAAGTCCTTTGGGCTTAGTTTAGAGGTTGTAAGTCATGTAAAAAACACAAGTGGAAGGGGATGTGTCTCTCAGCCACACAGGGTTGCCTTTGTGCATTAGCATAATTAGACTAATTTGAAAATACAAGGCATGAGCCTGCTTCTCTGACACCCTGCAGGGAAGGAGGTAACCCTTTACAGAGGGGTGAGACTCCTGAAACCATTGCTGTTAGGGATGTGCTTCCAAAAGACAGTTATTTGATGAAATAACTCACAGGTGCTTGCCTTGTGCTGGCTGTTCAGGTCCTCAGGTGCCTCTCCAAGCTGTGTGGCTGTGAGGAGCTGGGGAGTAGAGGGAGAGCGTTTTTAGTGGTGGTAGGGCAGGGTTTGGGTCAGCTGCTGGAGGAACAGGAGCATGGAAATGTCAGAGCTGGATGCCAAGAGTCGCTTAGGCACACATTTTCTTATCGGTAACCATGCTTGGCAAAGTCAATAGTGTTACGTGTTTTACGTAAGGGAAAGCAAGTATGTAGGACTCTGCAGAATTGGGGCTTTCAAAAGTACCTACCTTTTCCTTTCTTTCAGATTGGGTATTTTTTAAGCATTGTGTAATGTAAAATACAGTAGTTGGTCACAGCTGCTGAACCGTAATGCTTTCACCATGTCCCTGGCTCAGGATTTGATCTTCCAAGGGGCAGAGAACATGCAAGGTCATTTTACTATTAGGAATTGCAGTGCTCATAGTCTCAGGCCTTAGGCAATAAATGTCTTGTCTGCTTCTGACATTCATACAGTCTGCTAATACTAGAAACAGCTTACTCCTTATATTAAAAAAAAATCTGAATACTTTGTCCATTTTTAGTAGGAATAAAAGGAATGATTCCACAATCACCTGTGCAGACACCAAGAAAGCCAGTATCCTCCTCATTCGCAAGATTTATGTTCTGATGCAAAACCTGAGTCCGTTACCAAATGATGTTTGCCTGACTATGAAGCTTTTCTATTATGATGAAGGTAGTGTTTCCATATGACCCGGGTTTATCAACTGTGTTCAGACATTGGAAGACAATTCAAAGAAAGAATGTGTAATCATTATGGTTGCTGGGACTTGTTAAATGATGTTATTTTGCACACACGTGTCTGTTTCTCATGACAGTTTCTAAAATCCCAGGGGAACGGATTTGATCTCATTGCAGGAACACAATCTTGTCACTGACTTGATTGGAGCAAGAGTTTCAATGTGTTTTTTGAAAAAACCTGAGTTTTCCTCACTACGTGTTTGCCAGACTAGTTCTAATTTGGATGACTATTTAAATGTCTAGCTCTGCTTTCATAGCATGTTAGTGCTTCATAATGAAAAATGAGAGCTTGAGCTTCTAGCTCATTTCTTTTCATGTATAAACTGTTTCAAATGGATTTAATTGGGTTTTGCCTGTTGTGCAGGGGAAAAAACTTTTAGTACAAGTTGAATATTGATTATTCCCCTCCTCATGTGCAATTTGTTTTGGAGTATCCCTTTGTATTTAAAGGGGAAAAGAGTCTATTCGCTGTGCAAGTTAGAATGAAACATGTTCTTGTAAAACTAATTTTAACACATCTGATGAATTTTCATGCAGTTACACCATCTGATTACCAGCCTCCTGGTTTTAAGGAGGGTGAATGTGAGGGGATGATATTTGAAGGGGAGCCCATGTATCTGAATGTGGGTGAAGTACCAACACCTTTTCATATGCTGAAAGTTAAAGTTACGACTGAAAAACAACGCATGGAAAATGTTGATCAAAGCATCCTGAAGCATGGAGAGACTGCTGCGCCTCTCCAGGTGCTCCGAGTGGACAAAGATGATCCAGAAGAGAGCCAAGACATGAATGTAAGAGCCCAAATGTTTTGTGTATCTTACTGATTTTTTTGGTGATTCATAGCCTAGAAAAGGGCCATTAATTGTTTTACTGTATGTCTTACTATAACATTAAGAAAAAACTCTGGTTTTCCAGATATGTTTAAGCCAGACAATGTCTTCAGTATGTTTTTGCTTTAATTTTACTGCTCCAGTTAGCAATCTGTCACAGTTAAAACAGTATTGAACAAGTGCATCAGCATAGTGCCTGTCAGCAGCAGCATTGTTGGAAGTCATCTCTCTGAGACTAGAGAGGAACAGCAGGGTGAGAAGCAGAGGGGCAGCTTCATGCTGTGGGTACAAGTGCCATTTGTTCAGCTCCCCGCACAGGATGCAGGTGAAACCTCGCTGGAGCTGTCCCATGCCAGTCCCAAGTGAGCTGCTGCAGCTGGACAGTGTTGACTGGCAATAAATCTGGTCTGGTATCCTCTTGTACAGCGGGATACGCACAGCTAGTAATGCCACAGTGAAAGTTAAAACCAACTCCGTTCTGTACTGAGATTTTTGCCTGGGGAGATCTGCCTAGAAAAAAGCACAAAGCAAAGCTTGCTGAAGGCACGAGTGTGTGATGCCTGTGCACCCTGCTGCTGATGCGAGGGCAGCCAAGATGGCTCTTGGGATGGTGTTGTGCAGGCTTTTGCAGTTGTAGACGTGTATTTCTGGGGTCAGTTGAGGCAGGCAGCAAATACCTTTAGAACATGCAAGTAAGGGTGCTGATCTATACTGCCAGTCGGTGAGGAGGAGGCGGAGCTTCAGGGCTTTTGCCACCCCACCCCCCCAATTAGCATTGCTAGGGATGCCTGTAGGTGATGAGGTGGAAATAGACCACTTGGCCCTCTAAATCTGCCTATGCCTCTGAATTGCTGCTTCACAGGCAATAGGGAGGTGGTAATTGATGCCCTGACACTATTCTTTCAATATCAATTGTTACAATTTTGGTATTTCTTACACATGTTTTTCTTGGTAGTCGACTTAAATGTGTGCTTGCACTAGTAGTTAAGTAACACTGAGCCAGTCTGTATGTTCCATGTCAGATTCAGGTATTTCAATACAGTTTGTTCCACTAAGANTAAGGGTGCTGATCTATACTGCCAGTCGGTGAGGAGGAGGCGGAGCTTCAGGGCTTTTGCCACCCCACCCCCCCAATTAGCATTGCTAGGGACGCCTGTAGGTGATGAGGTGGAAATAGACCACTTGGCCCTCTAAATCTGCCTATGCCTCTGAATTGCTGCTTCACAGGCAATAGGGAGGTGGTAATTGATGCCCTGACACTATTCTTTCAATATCAATTGTTACAATTTTGGTATTTCTTACACATGTTTTTCTTGGTAGTCGACTTAAATGTGTGCTTGCACTAGTAGTTAAGTAACGCTGAGCTAGTCTGTATGTTCCATGTCAGATTCAGTNGCTTCACAGGCAATAGGGAGGTGGTAATTGATGCCCTGACACTATTCTTTCAATATCAATTGTTACAATTTTGGTATTTCTTACACATGTTTTTCTTGGTAGTCGACTTAAATGTGTGCTTGCACTAGTAGTTAAGTAACACTGAGCCAGTCTGTATGTTCCATGTCAGATTCAGTTATTTCAATACAGTTTGTTCCACTAAGAATCCATCTGATAAGCCCTGGCCCTCAGCATTGGAGTAGAAACCCTCTTCCTTATTTGTCTGCAGTAAGTGACAGACCTTTTTCTTAATCTAGGAAGATCCTGTCTTGGATAATAAAGTGGAAGATAGGAATAATGTCAACATTCCAGAAGCTCAAGGTAACATTTATGTATATTTTTCAAGTCTCTTCAGTTTGTGCCTCTTTTTCCTGATGTTACTAAAATGGAAACTCAGTTTTTTGAACTGAGCTATATTGAAATTTACACTATATTGAAATTTACATTCTGTTTTCTCCAGATACATTGCTATGCCTTTATTTTCTATTGTGGCTTTGTTCTGTGAAGCACTTGGTTAGCAAATGCAAGTTTTCATGTTTCAGTTCTAAAGTTTTGATCTTCCATTCCATTTTATTAGATAAGCTAAATTTAATGGGGCATATATTTAGAAATAAATTTTGTTTGATTTTTCTATTACTGTTGTTGTTGCTATTACTATGTTTTTTATAATACATTTAATTTCCACATAAAGCTTGCAGAGGTATTGGGCTTTTGAGTTCATTTTTGCAGACTTGGGAAGCAGAATTCTCTGTGCAAAAAATGGTCCAGGTATTTTTTTGTTTAAATGACACCTGTTTGGACTGTATCCTCACAGCTTTAGCCACTACGCAAGTTCAGCAGAAATATCTACTTTCAGCTACCTTTTTTCCTTAAGCTCTGACTGCAGTAGGACCACAGTCCGATTCTGCAATCCGTACATGCTTCACATGTGTGGTTGTGGAGGAATCGAGAACATCAAGGCTTTTGTACACAGAATAGATTTTACATTGTGGTGGACTGAATGATACCCATGTCAAAATACTGAGCTGTGTGATGCATGCTCTTCTGTACAAAGGAAGTTGTTCATTACTGTGGCTTGCTATTACCGATAAAATCGGTAACTTCATCTCAAAATATGTTTTGTTTTACAAATGACTGCATGATTGTGCCTGTGCTGCTGGCTATTTTAGTGCCTTTTCTAGCTGCTTGTTTTCACAGTTTACTCTGGACCTGTGTGCCCTTTTCTCTTACTGCAAATGGAGCGTTTTGATAATTGCAAGTGACCTTCTTAAACTTCAGTTTTATAGGTACAAGTTCTAGCCAAGCATTTTTGTTAGTATGAATCTTGGCAAACTGAGTTTCCTCCAGTAAAACCCTAATACCATAAAATCTCAGTGTAAAACTACACGAACACTGTGAGTAGCAGCAAAAAGCAGATTCCAGGAGGAAGTCTGTAAGGCAGTGCTTCTCTAGATGGTACCAAGAACATTTACCTCTGTTTTATTTTTTAAAGTTTTGTGTAACAACTTCAATAAGCAATTGAACTGAGAGTTCTGCAGAGTGTAAATGCAAACTTATGTTTTGGAAACACTCTTGAGGACTCTATAACACTGCAAGGCAAAGCTGCCTTCTCCCTTGTTATCAAACAATTATGCCCTTCCCACTGCAGGACATTTGGAAGTACCTGCTCATCCTTTCTGATGAAGAACAGCAGCACCTGTCTTGTCGGATTTTCCTTAGTCTTTATAAATAGATAGTTTCTGCACTGTTTGCTTACAATTGTATAAATGTCCTCCACTGTAAGCTCTGAATGCAGGACCCGCTGATAAAGTAACTGTCCTGGCTACCCCAGCCTGACAGCGGCTGCTACAGAAATCTTGTCCTGGAAGCACTCCACTGTTTTAATCAGTGCTCTCAGATGTGGACCCAGACTGTCTCCAGTTCAAAACATGAGACAGCAAACTCTGTCCTCGGGGATCTCTGTGAAGTTTCCCTTTAAGATGTTAGAGAAACTAGGAGGAGAAGTAGAAGGTTATTGATCTTTGGATTCTGTAAGATAGCCCAGGGGCTCAAAGATTGAACTTTGCTACCAAGCGAACTGAAGAATGAATTGCTGCTTGTTGATCTGCTCATCTTGGAGACGCTGTGCAGGAAGCATCCAGATAATACCAGTACCCGTTTGCTGTACTTAAAGCATTTCAAACATAGCAAAGAACAAAAGAGGAAATGAGTGCCCGTTTTGGAAGAATAAGTAGAGATGTAGATGAGTATGCTCAGAAATGCTCTGATATGCTGATGTAAAACAGAATAGCTAAAGGAACACAGTTTTCCAGACTGTGATATAAAAAAACCCCAAGCTTTATGACCAAAATCTGGGGGAGAGGGGAACTTTTATCTGGATGAGAAGCTTAGGCAAAATGGTTTTTTTCCTGTAGCAGAGGTAGAGGCTTCTGTGAAGATACGAATATATGGCATTCTTAGAAGAAATGCCTATTAGTGCTGCTGTTCACTCTTCTTACTGCATTTCCCTAAAGTTGCATCTGCTTTGGAATACAGCTCTGGTTCTGCAGACTTCAGAAACACCAATTTTCCATAAAAACTTCCAGACACATTGTTTTTCACAGAACTCTAAAAGTGGCGACTGTGTCAGCGCTGAGGCGCTTGGTCCTCCCAACCTGAACAAGACTGGCAGCTTGTTGGGGTCTGAGTGCTTGTGGAGGCAGGTGGACAAAGCAAGTTGAGCCTGGGTTTTATTTTTTTCAGAATGGATTGGAGTGTCCTGTCATTCATGCCCAACGGTGAACTGGCTGCACTGTGTATATACACAGTGGCATTAATTGGTTTTTTCAAAAATAAAATGTGCAACTTTGCAAAAACAGCTAAGATTTCAATGCTGTTCAAAAATAATCATGGAAATGTGTAGGAAACAGCACATGTAGATCGGTGTTTTTATCTTGACGATGCTAGTAGGTTGCAGAACTGGAATTACCACAAAGCTGTATCTGGTGCTTTTAAGAATTCATAGAAATTCCAAAACCATGCAAAACCGCAGCTAATTGCTTGTTGTACGGAGTTGGTATAATGTTTTATTTAAAGGACCTACAACACACAGGGAAAACAGATTTGTCACCTTGAAATTCTTCAGTCGTTTCCACAGCTGGTGCACAGTCATCTTTAACCCATTCATGCTTACATCTGTATCCTAGAAAAAAAGCCATCATGGATTAGAAACAACAACCAAAAAAATCTCCAGAACTGCCTGCTCATTCTTTGTGGCCTGTCCATGCAGCTGCAGGCAGCAGCAAGGGGGACTACAGCTACAGGAACTGCAGCCAAAGTTGCTCAGTTGCGTGTGGTTGGGTTACAAAATGGCAGCCATCTGCTAGCAGCGGGTCCAGAACATGCAGAAGCTGTACTAGAGGCCCCGCAGCGCTGTTTGCCTGTTCTGCAGTGCAAAATGGGCTTGTGAGGCTTTTTCCTTGGAAGGAGCTGCCAACGTTGATGAGCCTTGAGTGGCGCAGCGTATCAATGAGCTTGGGGATCAGGCCTACTCTCCCAAAGATCCTGGGTGTAAATCTCTATCACTTGGCGTAAGCATCTCTTGCGTGCCTGTGACAGGAAATTGCTGGGTTAAAGATGTAGGAGAGCATAATGCTTGGGAGTTAACAACTTGCTTGCAGGTAGAGAACCAGAGCAGTTTTGAAGCACCTGTTCCTTGGGCAAAACATCAGTATTAAGAGGCTGCTGGTGTGTTGCTAACAGTATGCTTTATTATTTAACAACTCTTGTAGAACCAAATTTAACCTGTGGAGAGAAGGAGGTTACAAAGGCTGGAGGGAACCAGAATCTGTATGTTTATAATCCTCAGGTATGAAAACTGCACTCTTGTCTTAAACTTTTACTAGAGCTTTTGTGAAACTTCTTTCGTACTGCAAAAGATTTAATTACCACAGTCAGTTTTTTCAGCAATAAAATGCCTTTACATTTTACTTCCTGGTAAATATGGCTAATATTCTGAGGCAATCACAAAAGGCTGTTACAAAGCTTGTTTACAGGTTGATTAAAACTTACGCAGCATTTACTCTGAATTAAAACTCAGGCTGTATTCCCCGCACACAGCAGAATGGTATCATCCAAATGGGGAGGACTGCTTCAAACACCGGTCCTTAAGATGTCTTAAAACAGAATAGCCCTAGGTAACTTAGTGACTTACTGTATGAAAATAACTGATGCTTTGATGTGTCAGGCCTCTTTGACACATTCAGCTGTAAATAGTGCTGCTGACCTCAGTAGGTATACTCTTGTATTTAAATTTCAGCTGAAGCGCTGTGGCGNCCGGTCCTTAAGATGTCTTAAAACAGAATAGCCCTAGGTAACTTAGTGACTTACTGTATGAAAATAACTGATGCTTTGATGTGTCAGGCCTCTTTGACACATTCAGCTGTAAATAGTGCTGCTGACCTCAGTAGGTATACTCTTGTATTTAAATTCCAGCTGAAGCGCTGTGGCGAGCAGAGACAGAGCTCTTTGCATGCTGCAGCACTGAACCCTGCTGTAGCCTCTAATGTATATTTCTTACTGCTGTGACAAGGCAACATCTATTTTCTGATTTTTAGGTCGATCATTTGGCAAGTAAGACATCTGAACTTAATGTGTCGGAGAGCAGGACAAGAAGCGGAAAGTTATTCCAAACCAGCACTGTTAGTACTATTATTTTTCTTTCTGCTCTTCTGCAAGCCTTTTTCTGTTCCAAACAGAATAAAACTCTAAGCTTTAATACCTTTCATGGTGAGAGAATGAAATTCTCAGCACTTCTGAAATTCCCATTAAATTCAACACATTTGGATTCTTAGTGTCAAAAGAAATTCTGTTCCAAAGAGGTAAAAGCTGAGTGTTGATGTAGTTAACACAAGTTGAAAAAGCTTCATTTACGATTGATTGACACCACCTTGAGATTGCATTTAGCCACATTCCCCACTGGCTTAATCCGTGTGCCAGCAGAGATCCCCACCCCAGTGTACCGTACGCTTGCTAGTGATTTTACTTAGAAAACACAAGGCCAAAATTCTAACCTCAGCTCTAAGACTCATTTGTGCCAAGAAAAATCCATTATTTCTTTGCTTAATCGCATTGCAGCAGATGAGTCTTGTAGCTGGTGCTACTTGCAGGGAGCCAGATTCCTCCAGCCTTGTTGCCTTCAGGGTCCACCCTTGGCCTTTGAGGATGGCCCCATCTGTTGCTGCTGCCTTTACCAACTGAGCTTAGTAGCTTCAGCTTGGTGAGGCTCTAGGGGGCCTTCACGAGATCTCAAGACCTCTCTCAGCCGTGAATGTTCAGGGTTGCTGGTAGGCTCTTCCCAGAGAAAGCTGTGGGGTCAGTACTGCTGTTCAGTAAATACAGTCAGGAGGGGAAATTACATGGCAGGGCCAAGGAAAATCATACCCTTTCTGTCCCAGCTCGGGAAAGCTCTTCAATAATTTTTAGTGCAATCGTTGTGTAAGGATTCACAGTGTGCAGCTCAGCTGTTGCCAGTAGTTTTCTCCTAAACTAATAGTTGCCTTATTTCTGTAAAGGCTGATGGAAATAAAGCTTGGGAGCATGTGAAGTTCATTCCTCAGCAGAATGTTCTAAAGAAATCCAGAAGAGAAATTGGTCTGTGTCTGAAAAAGATGTGTGTGAAAGCTGCATGTGAAAAGGGCTATCACATTTGCAACAAGTCCATGAAGTGGAGATGCTGAAGTCAGACTACAGAACTAGTAGTTTCAGTCTTTGTAAAGTACTGCTTACTGCAGAATAGAATTTTTTGTCTTCCAACCCCAGGGTCGTATGCAGGTTTTTTGATGTTACCCACTGATATGAAAAAAAAAAGAGAACACCATCATTCTGCGTGCTCACTGTCGCTGTATCTTTCTTTTAAAAAGAGGTTTTGTTGATGAATGTAGTGCTAGAATTTAAACAAAGTGCAGTTGCTTTAAATAATCAACAGCACAGTGGAGCAAAAGGCTAAATTGTCATGTTTTCACATGTGTGCGAGTCAGCAACAATTGGATTTAACTCCAGTTAACACAGGTGAGCCTGTGTGGTACTGAGCCCCCTCCCATTGGGACGGGGTGCTCTGCTGTTGCAGAGGGCACTCTTGGCATTGGGAACTGGACTTCTGGGGTGTTTCTCCTCTGTGGAGGGGGAGCAGCCTTCGCTACCTTCTCTTGAAGCTGTGCCACGCAGGAGGTCCTGCCGTTACAGGATGCTACATCCCAGCTCTCCCGGGAGTGGCAGGGAGGGTCAGTTCTGCCAGAAGATAGCACCCAGGTGTTACTCCAGCCTTAGCACCGCTGGGCAAGGACTAGATAATGGCAAGGTTGAGTCAGATGCTTGATGGGCCCCTCTGGTTCAGGGTGGGCTTTTCCCCTGTTAAACGTACTAATGCTGTGGAGCAGCGCGCCAGCTGTGCCATGAGGTGACCTGTAATGCGGTATTTGTTTTCCCTTGGCAGATTCATCAGTTTGAGCTCTCATCTAGTCAAGATGTGCTGCCGAAAAGGAGAAAGATCAGCGAACCAAAGGAGCAGTTTTAGATCCCCATCTCCCCGCTGTTTGTTCACAGAGTTCTCCACACTGCTTCCATGTTACTGTTTCAGGGGAATGTTCATATTTAAATGTCTTTTAGGGATCTTTTCTAGTTGTAATCCAAATGGAGAGTGGTGTGAGGAAGGAAAACCTGTCAAGAAGCCCAGCTGAAGAAATCAGACCTTAGTTGTTACAGGAGGTTGTACGCCATTGGGAAGCAGGGAATGTACTCGGCTGCTGATGCACCTGGGGATGTTTCTGTAGCAAAGGTGATGTGGGGGGGTTGACTCCCTGCTCAAGGCGTTTAAATCCTGATGGCTATTGCATGGCGTTCGTTACCCACACCACGAGGTTTCCCCCTAACTTTAGGCTGTGTTTCAAAGCCGAGTCGCTCCTTGTCCAGAACCTGCCTCACGGGGCACAAACCCCCTTGGTCTCAGGTGATTCCAGAGCTTTACGGAGCAGGTTCCGGCAGGCTGTGCTGACACGGCGATATTATACTTTTTGCTTTTGCTACGGGGACGCTTGGGGGGCTTGGTTCTTTGCATCTCTGCCACCCTGGGGGCACCAGACTCATAAAGACCGAGTGTTGATCGTACCTTCAATTGCATGTTTCATGCCAAAGCACAGGAATTTCTGTGCAGCTGTGATGAGGTGTACGCGTGTAATTATGAACAAAGAATCGGTCTGGGGCAGGTGTCTGTTCTAACGGTAGGAGATTATTTAAAAACCCTGTATGTGCTTAAAATTATTAACTGCAGACAGTGGACGTGGTGCTGTTTCTTTTTTGAACCAAAACCTGCCGCTTTTTTTCCGCGCCATATGTGAATTGGCATGGAGCTGTTCCTGCACGGCGAAGGGCTGCTGCCGCCTTCAGCTGAGCAGAGCTGAACGCTTCTTGACGTTTTTGACTCGAACGTTAGAACGCCTGTTTGTTGTTCCTCAATGAACACAGTGTTCACGTTTAAGTTGCCGTCTGTCTTTCCCGCGCGTGCCGGCGTTCGCCTGGGGGCTTGAAGGAAAGAGGCGGCAGCCGGAGCTCTGCGGGCTTCTGCGGGGCCGCGCCGCGGGACGCGCTGCGGCCGCCGCCTTCCTCCCCGGGAGCAGGAGGAGGAGGAGGAGGAGGNCCACTCCCCCCCACACCCCTCCCTGCTCCCCTCCTTCTTCCCCCTCGCTCTCTCCTGCCCCCCACCCCGTGCTCCCCCCACTTGCTGGTTCCGCACAGGAAAAGTTGTGGGCCGGCGGGGTGCAGGGTGCTGGTGGGAGGTTTGGGGCTGGCAGCCTGGGAGCGCGAAGCCGAGCGCGCAGCTCCTTCGCCGCCGTGAGAAGGTGCCGGCTGCAAGCGGGTTGTGCTGGGGGGAGGCGAGAAGGAGCGGTGCCAAGGAAGGTGCTCGTTCTATGTGGCCCTGGGGTGCTGCCGGGTGCCCCGCGTCCTGTCTGAGTGTGCCACCTTGTCTCTTGCGAGCACACAGCCGGGGGTCCCCGGGGTGAGAGGGGTCTGCTGTGGCTCTGATCTCCCCTCCTCTCCCTCAACGTGCGATCATCCCGAGCACATTTGGCAGTGGATGGCTGCTCCCTAGCAGGGACTCTCGGACAGCCGTCTGGGAAGGGTGAGCCAAAAACGCCTGGGGAGAAGGGGTGAGCATCCCTTGGCCTTGTCCGTGCTTCCCTGGAGCCTGGGGTTTGGGTCTTGGGGTTAGCACTGAAAAAACCCTATAAAGTCCATCGTGTTTGGAAACAGGGCAGACGGTGGTTGTGTGTGTGCCCAGCCAGCGGGGGAGATGACGACACTAACGCACCGAGGACGGCGTGCTGAGGCGGGAAGGAACTCGGACAAGAAGCCCGACAGTGAGGAAGATGCGGCTGTGGACAGAGACCTGAACGATGATAATCCTGACGACTCCAAAGATATCCGCCTCACGCTCATGGAGGAGGTGCTGCTCCTGGGCCTGAAGGACAAGGAGGTAAGGCCCGCGCGCCTCCGATGGCCGCACGTGCAGCAGTGCCTTGGTGGACCTGGAGGTGAGGTTCTCGGTGAGCAGCAGAAGGGATTGTACGAGTTCCTCTGAACCCTCTTCAACAAAGCCAGCCTGCCTAGCGCAGCCCACCTTCGTCTTTAGCTTAAACCGAGCTGTAGGGGTTGCTTGCAAGTGCTGTGCTGTCCCACCAGCTCTGCCACAGCGACTCCAAGACGCGGCTGGAGGCGGGGGCGCCTTACGGCATTGTGCGACTGCCGTTTGCAGAGCAAAGGTGCGTTTGTTCTGACTGAGGTCAAAGACGTGGGGTGAAAGGAGCTTCACCTTGTGCGTCAGATGGTAAACATCCTCTTCTCTAGGCCAAGTGTGCTTTCCTGTCTGAGACCATCCGCTGAAACACGGGGACGCTCTGAGCGCTGTTTCCACTTTGTTAAAAATTGATGTGGAAAAACGGCAGGGTAGGTTTTGAGCGAAGAGAGCAAGGCGAGGGAAGGCAGCTGCACTGGGAGCTGAAAGCAGGTGCAGGTTGGGTCTGAACACAGCAACGGCAAAGGAGGCAGGAGCCACGTCTCTGTCCTCAGGCCAGCAATTTCCTTAGCTGGGCAGGAATGGCGTTTTGCAGCTCCGGGCTTGAGGGGAGTGGGGCTGGATGGGAATCACTTTGCTGGGCGCTCGTCTCGCCCGCATGTGCCGGTTTAACGGCTTTCCTTGGCAGCGGTGGACAAACTTCACAGTCGTTTATTTTCAGGGAGTTGTTCTCTGCTGGAAAGGGACCCTGGTCAAACAAAATTGTTTTGTGCTTATCAGCTGGTAGGAACTCGTTTCTCAACTCTGCCTAGAGCGAGCCATGGGGGAAAGGAGAAGACATCTTGTGTTGAGTTCTCTGGGCTACTTGGCTCTCGCCTGCTGTGTCGGCATGCCTTGTCTTCGGTGCATGCGTCGTCTCGATCTCTTTGGGGGACTCTGATGCTGCTATTCCTGACAAGCAGATGGGGAAAGCCAGACCAAGGGAAGCTAACCAGTTGCCCGAGGTGCTTCTTGGGATGGTAATGGCCGATGAGAGCCTTAAACACAGGGGTTTTGGCTCCAGGAGCACTCTGCCTGTGAGCCTGCCTCCCACCCCGAGGAAGAGAGACACTGTGGTTGCCAAAGCCCATCTGTGGTAGATCGGCTGCCTTCTCTTTGGCCGTTTCTCTGGATTGAAGTTAAGCCCGTGAGGTGCCTGGATTTTTGTTTTTTTCCATAGGGCTGTGCTACTGCTGAGTTAGTCTGAGCTGGTGCCTTGCCCTCACGTAGACCTGCCCAGGCCATGGCTCCTGACTTGGACCACGCTCACGCGTCGGGCAGGGGAGAGCTGCTGGTTGTGCGACTGACAGACTTGTAGCTGTCCTGAACCCAGATAAGATCTAGGACTTGCTGAGCTGACTAGGAAGTAACAGGAGAGCAGGGCTATAAAGAGAACAAACATAATGCAAATAATTTTGGAGCAATTATTTGAGAGCAGCCGGGGAGCGTGGCATGGTCTGCTTTCTTCCTGGGCTATGCTTAGCGTTCTTGGCTTGGTTAATGTACTTCAGGGAATGGTCCTTCAGCCACCGGGAAGTTAGGAGAGCACAATAGATAGGAAAAAAACCTTGTCACATTTTTTTTTCTTTTTTTTTTCCCTTCTCCCTCATCCTGTCCTTCCACATTCCTCCGTCTCAAAAAGACCAGAGGCAGCAGTAGCCTGGTGAGCTGGACTCCCAGGCATTGGGTTTTTCCCAGCTCTGTTGTTCACTCGTGGCTTAATGATTGGAAAAAACCAAGACAATTTTAGCCAGATCCAATGAGCTCACAGTGTAATTTCATTATTTGAAGTACCAGTCTGTCCATCTAGGAGGAACTGGCTGCACACCAGCCTGGCATTTGTAAGCAGTCTGATTCCAGAAGCTGAAAGTAACCCAGGAGCTTTCGACTTCTTTGATTTCAGACTCCTAAAACTTTCAAGGGGTACTGTGCCGTCCAGCCCAGTGAATTGAAACATTCGGTCACCTCCACACCCTTTTCTTGAGGACTTGTTCCTAAAGGGTGCGTGCAAAAAAAATGATGCATCTCCCATGGATGGAAACAAGCAGGGCAGAGATGAAAGGTTGCTTTGTCTTTCCTCACAAGGAAATGAAGAAAGCAAATAAAGATTTTTTCACTTCTTTTATGGTTCTCTGTCCTACGCAAGCTGAGCAACCCGCTGTCCAGATGCGCTGTATAAACAGACACGCTTGGGGACGAGAGTTTACCCGTACGCACTGTGAAAACTTCCATGCAGGAGGGCTGCGTGTTCTCAGGCCTTTTTTCCTTAGGAAGCCCCTTGTTAGGTTGCTTTGTCTGCAGTCTCCTGGTAGCTTTTAAATGTGCTCTTTCCCTCCTCCCCCCGACTCCCTCCACAGAAAAACAGCAACAAAAAGGGGGTTAGGAATGAGCCGTAGCGTTTCTGGGGTATTGGCGTCCCCCTGCAAATAAGCATGTTGTGACTTTGCGTCCCACTCGGCTCACCCTTCTCTCGGGCCCATCTCAAACACCAGCGCCTGCCCCGTTCCCAGCCTGGACGAGCCTCTCCCCGCAGCCCTGCCTGCTGTCCACTTGCCCTGAAACCCAAGCACTGCTGCCCTCCGTCCGTGCCGTGACGCAGCAGCATCGGGCTGGAACAACCAGGCTTTGTTCTAATCAGGGGGTAAAAGACGAGTGGAAGAAGGGAGGGGTTGCCTAGGCTGTCCTGTTGCTTCAAACCAGAGTCGGCTCCCTCCTGAGAAGCATCAGTTGAACATTCTTAAACCTCAAGGGACAGACTTTCCTGCCCCCTCCCTCCAGGGATGAACGCTGGACTTTCTTGTGCAGACCGCTGTTTCTTTCTCCAGCCTCTCTGCTACAGTTTTAGCCCAGGACTCCGTCTTGTGCACAGTGGAAGTGGGAACTGGCCATTCCCTGCCTTCTTGCTGCTGCCTTTTCTGTGTCTGACGCCCCTAATCCTGTCCTCCCTCTGTCTTCTCTTCCCTGGACCGAAAACCCTGATTCAGTTGCTGGTTCCTTGTGGGTCCTGTTTTCCAGACCTCTGTACCTTCGTGTTGCTTTGCCAAGTGCCTTAACGATTTTGGAGCTCGTGCTTCTCGGGATGAGGACCCCGTCCCATGGTGGGCTTGGAGAACAGGGCTTGGGGCCGGGTGTGGAATGTGCCGAGTCCGAGCAGATCTGGTGAGCAGCAGCCCCAGCACTGCCGCACTGGTGACGCCTGGACTGCAGCACCCGGGCCCCGAGGTGCCCGCTCTGGGGGCAGAGCTGGGATGTATTTTCCCGTTCTTCATCCCTGAAATTCTCTCTTTGCTTGCGGAAGGCTGCAGGTGGATTTGAGCGAGGGGGGCTGTGGTGGGTGTGGGGTGGGCGAGGGGCTGGGGAAGCTCTCATGCCCTGTGGTGGGAGCTGGGGCTTGCTGCAGCCTGTGCCCCGTGGGATGGTGCTGTGCGTAGCAGGGGAGCTCTTCTTCACGGGTCTGACGAGCGATTTCTTCGTACAGCTACTTACTCACTCTCAGGGCATGCCTGGTGGGGGCTTTCTTCAAGAAGAGCGATTTCGCCTCCTGTTTCCCCCAGGCACATCTGCAGCAGGCGCTGAGGCGAGGCAGGGCAGAGCTTGTGTCGCTGCTTGCAGCCCCAGAGCAGCACCAGGGTCCTTCTGTGGCCGGGGAGGGGCTTGCCAGGGGAAAGGGCCCTGCTTTTCTCGTTCTTGCTTGGATTTCTTATGATCCGGGGCTGGGCGCAGCTGCCTGGCCAGTGCTGGGGTGTGCCAGGTGGTTGTGGGTGCAGCGGGAAGGGCACAGCCTGAATTGCTCAATGTTTACAGGAGGTTTGGGCAGGAAGAGGGTTAGCTGGAGCTGCCCGGCCCTTCTCACCTGGTGGGGAAAGCCCTTTTCTCCCTTTGGCCTGGGAGGTGGAGTGGGGTCGTCTGGGCAGGGCCCGAGCAGGCCGGGAAGTGGGGGGGCTCGGCAGAGCTGGCCTTCCCATCTCTCTTCTCTCCTTTCCACCCGTCCTCTCTCTTGCAGGGCTACACCTCCTTCTGGAATGACTGCATCTCTTCAGGCCTGCGGGGCGGCATCCTCATCGAGCTGGCTCTGCGTGGCCGGATCTGCCTGGAGCCACTCTCCATCAGGAAGAAGAGGCTGCTGGAGAGGAAGGTGAAGGCGCTGCGGGAGCTGGGCTGGGGGTCCGATGGGCTTCGGGATGCTGTCCGCCCCAGCCGAGCCCACTGGCAGCGAGCTTTGCCGAAGCGGCGCCGCACGCCGGGGCTGGTGTCATTCCTTTGGGAAGGGAGTGGCGGGTCTGCATCCAGCCTTACACCGTTTCTGCTTTGTCCTTCCAGGTGCTCTTGAAGTCAGACACGCCGACGGGTGACGTCTTGCTGGATGAGACCCTCCGACACATCAAGGCCACGGAGTCTGCAGAAACAGTGCAGGCCTGGATAGAGCTGCTCACTGGTAGGGCCAGTTAGAGACTCCATCTCCCCAGCTCCCTCGGGGCCTGTCCCTGCTGCTTGTCACCTCTCCGTGGCTTGGCCATCCCCCTGCTTCACTGCAGATGTGCAGAATACTGACAGCAGAACAGGGGAAGGCTGAATGTGGGGGCAGAGAATGGTTTTCCGGGTCATTTTTCTCAGGGGCTTGGTGGAAGAGTTGGACCTTGCTCCCCACTGCCTCTTTTTTCATGCTGAGTCTTCACGGAGTCTGGGGTCCGAGGTCCTGGGTAGAAGGGGCTTTCCAAAGGGATCTGCCCCAGGCTGCTGTGCCTTATGGCCGCTGGCAGCCGTGCCAGCTTGGACTGATGGGAGAAGCGGGTCAGAGTCAGGCCAAGGGGAGGAAGAGGGTTCCTGTAGCAGGGACCGGTGTCCGTGCAAGCACAGATGGTCCTGGGCTGGAAGCAGCCAGGGAGATGGGTTTGGGTGGCAAAGCCGCTGCTGCCCCGGCATCAAACGGGGTCTCCTGCCCTGCAGGGGAGACCTGGAACCCCTTCAAGCTGCAGTACCAGCTGAGGAACGTGCGCGAGCGCATCGCCAAGGCGCTGGTGGAGAAGGGCATCCTCACCACGGAGAAGCAGAACTTCCTGCTCTTTGACATGACCACCCACCCCGTCAGCAACGCCACCGAGAAGCAGCGCTTGGTGAGGAAGCTCCAGGAGAGCATGCTGGAGCGGTGGGTGAATGACCCCCACCGCATGGACCGCAGGACCCTGGCTCTCCTGGTGCTGGCCCACTCCTCCGACGTGCTGGAGAACGTTTTCGCCAGCCTGGCAGACGACAAGTACGACGTGGCAATGAACAGGACCAAGGACCTCCTCGATACGGACCCTGAGGTGGAAGCTGCCAAAGCCAGGGGCACAGAGATGATCTGGGCCGTCCTGGCAGCCTTCAATAAGTCCTAAAAAGCCCTGAACCCCCCAGATGAGGTTGGGGAGCCTCAGCCCCCTGATGCCAGGCCACGCTGAGTTCCTGCGACAGCGGCTGGGCTCAGCTCGGGGGGACCGGCGGCTTTTGGTCTCGCCCCCGGGCAGGGCTGGGAGGGCGAGAGCCCACCTGTGCGGGCAGGTCGCGCGCTCCTCCAAAGGCCGGTGCCTCCGGGGGGCCGTGGCTCCTTGCCCCCCTTCCAGCGCTCCGTGCCCGTGGGCTTCCGGAAGTCGTGGGCCAGCGCAGCGCTG